>APFE031041619.1:42049-119040 GCA_000404065.3 Pinus taeda
ATTGAATGTGCTTCTCCAAGCACACCACAAGAAGCAACAAATGAAGGTACAAATTCTTTGTTTGCTTTATCTAGTCATTTTGATGACTCTGTTCATTTCAAAAATGCAGTTGAAGATAAGAAATGGACAAAACCCATGAATGGGAGAAAGGAATTGAAGTTCCTTGAAGATCTGTTTAAGGAATATGGAGTTCGATATGTAACTCTTGCCAAGATGGCTGAGATGGGCTTTACTGCCAACACCCTTGACAATATGACAGAGGAAGAGATTGAAGATTTGATGAAGACCCTAGTAGAACTCTATCAGATGGATCTTCCTATAGGGAAGAGATTTCAAATTACATCTTCCATGAGAGCAGAGAAGGAGCAAGTTGCTGATATTCTGACCAAACCATTGGATCAGAAAAGTTTCAAATTTTTGATGAAGTGTTTGGGTATGACTAATAACCCAACAGTTGAAATTAAGGGGGAGTGTTGGAAATTAATTCCAACTGCAAACAATCAACAGCTGGACAGAAATCTAATGTTCCACCCTGTTCGATGCCGCAAAGTCACTGGTGATATTTTTCACATTGATGTGCATTAAATTCATAGAATCTGATCTTCAGCAGTTATCTGGAAGCCGCAAAAATCTTCTGATATTTTTGCACTTTAAATCAGCATTAAATGTGCAGAAATAAATTCCCCTGCAACCGACTTATTTCCACCGAGAAAATCATCACCGCCTCTTCTGCAATAAATACAAAGATAAACATCAGCAGATAATTTGTTTAGTTTATTATTAAACTCAGATATTTGTTTTGTTATATATACATCAAGCAGCAGTGAGATCAGGCAGATTAACCAAGCAGAAAAGAACATCAGTTCTGTTTCTCTGAGTGTGTGGCAACAACGTTAATCTCTCTGCAATACAGCACAGCAGTGCTGAAATGTAATTTCTGTGTTTTTTGAGAAAGAATGTGCAGCAGCATAGCTCACATGAATGAAGCTCTATGCACAGCAGTGCTGAGATAGAGTTGATGTAATACAGTGCTGAGACAGAGTGCCTAGACAACAGTGCAGACACAACAGTGTCAATTTGTAAGTATACACAGATTGAAGTGCCTCTGAAGCAGGCATGTTGAAATCCCTCTGTTAAGAGGTAGATGTTATTTGTGTGGAATAGAAGCGTTCCTTGGTGAATCCCTCTGTTAAGAGGAAGATGCTCTTAAGCATAGATTTGTGGAACTGAAGTGTTTCTGCTGTTATCCCTCTGTTAAGAGGAAGGCGAATTTGTATCAGTTGTTTTAGTGTTTAAGAAATACAAGTTTATTGTTTTGCTGACCTTTAGTTGTTGTTACACCAAGTGTCAATTGTCTCACTGTAAATTCATAAGTGATTTTGACGCCCAACTTCTTAAAGTGACTTAGCGTCAAAATCGTGTTGCTGCAACACCAGTTACAGCAACACAGTTTCTGTTTTTTCTGTGTTAACAAGAACAGAGTATTTTTCCTGTTGCTGCAACACCAGAATCCTGTTGCTGCAACACCAAGTCCAGAAAACAAAATTATCAGTTTTCTGTGCAAAAACAGAGCAGTTTTGTGTTGTCTGTTTGTTAAGGAATTTAGCAGAAAATTCCATCATATCAGAGTGTTGTTCTCTGATCTTTTGTGTTTGAAATCACCTTAAAATTCCAATAGACACTAAGGTAGTAGATGGACAGTGATATGCTCAATGGTTCGATAGGTGTGCAAGTGATGATGGCCAAGACACTAAGGTAGTAGATGGACAATGATATGCTCAATGGTTATGACACTAGGAGACTACATTTCATATAGCATATCAATGGCCCATATGTACTAGCATGTTAGTACCCAAGTCTCAACCTTCAAGCTTAATGCTTCAATGTATTTGATTATGCATAGTACAACATTACATAAGAGATGGGAATTTTCTAACAAGTCCAAAAACCCATTATGGGTGAGTCTATGCTTATCTTGGAATCTTAGAATTATGAAGACATTGTGTGTTTATTTTAGAATTTTATCTTGAAATCTTAGTTTCATAGGTGCCATTTATTGTGATACTTATCTTAGGGTCTCAATCAAAAATATTAACTCATTTTGTTTTCTATAATTTTATTTGAAATCATTTTGTTTTCTATAATTTTATTTGAAATTATATATGAAATAGAAATTAAAATATATTTGATAACATTTATATTTTGTTACAACTTAACAAGTAAATATAAAAAATACATGTGAATAGTCATCAACTTTAGTAAAACTATTACTTAGTATTGCTTTGGTAGACGATCGAACAGCTAGAAATTTGAAAACTATTCTACCCATAATTTTGACTGTATGAACCGAATGTATTTTCTCCAATTCAGCTATACACATTGACCTTGTGCAACTCAGTTTCGCAGAGGGTAATTTTATACCCAGCTATAAATAGTAATACCCATGTGGTTGTTATAAATCATGTTTGACTATCAGGTATACTTCACGCTCCCACGCGCTCTTAGCCCAACAGCTATACATCTCATTGCACAACTACCTAGCGTTCAACTTTTCTTCTAACAAACGATAAAATTATTGGCAGATTTTTCTTCATCATTAATCTCATTACTATTCTGCTTTAGTTTTGTACGTTATAGTGGTAATTATCACTGTTTCATTTTTCTTTTTCTTTATCATTAGTGTTTGAAATTTGCCATAATCTTACGATATCAAGTTTTTCTCAGAATGTTTCTTTTGAAATTTTTGGAAATGCCAACGACAATTGTCTTTTTTTTTAACCATATGGTGAATCTGTAACTATTAGGCCTAATCCAGGGGAGACCAGGATCAAACCTCATAGCTGCCACTATAACACCAAAAGCATAACCAACCACCTGCAAGTAGGGTATACTAAGATCCTATGATTTTAGCAAGAGCAGACTCAACGGGAGGGGAATCCGCCCCTCTAGCCGCCACCACAGCAGGTCAATGTACTCAATGAGATTTGAACTATGTGACTTACCGTCAAACCACACATCACTGTACATCAATGACAATGGTTAAACTTGAAGAATTTGAATGGCAAGAGGTTTTTCATGATGCCATTTTTACCTGTCCTGGCAAAATTGACCCTAAGTAGACAACGCCTTTGAAATTTGGTGAGCACTCTTCTAATTTTTTCTTTTTATCACTTCTGTTTGAGGTTTCGAGGGATATGTTTGAATTGTGTCGACCACTCTTCCAATTTTCGTTTTCTTCTCACTTGTGTTTGAAGATTGGTGGGATATATTTGAATTGTACCGTAAGGACCATTTAAATATCTTTAAAGATTTTTGTTTGAAAATTTCAAATAAATTTATTTATATATTAAAAGTAATTAAATAAGACTATATAATATTGGTTATTAATATCATTTATACATAATACTATAGAACTATAATACACGGTGTAGTATATGCTTCCGTTAGATTTTGTAGTCATAAATAGTCCTGAAGCAGAACTTCCCTTTATTACGTCACTCTGGCACAACTCTGGTAATCCTCATAGGTTCACAATTTATTGTTTGATCTGTAACTGTTGTAAGCCATTTAGCCCAGATAACCAAGTTCGCTATGGTAGCTTTGCATCATTAGTTCGTCGTTGATAGTTGTTACTATTGCACTTTTATTCATGGGAGAAAGCAAACAACATTTAGTGGTGGTTCCATGCTTAGCGCAAGGACATCTTATTCCATTCATGGAACTGGCAAAGCTTCTCTCCTCAGAGGGCCTCACAGTTTCTTATGTAACGAAGCAGCTCCAAACGGCTCGAGCCTCAGGTCCAGAGTTCGAATCTCTCTTCCCTTGCCCTTTTCTCTGGTCTCGCTGCTCTTGCCCTTCATTGAGGGGTGCCCTTGGGAATTGACAACTCGGACAACGTTCCGGTTGATGTGGCCGATGTTGGAAAATTTTTACGCAAAGGAACTCAGAAATCAGTTGCAGCAAAGTAGGCAAGGTCAACTTTAATAGTGGAAAGGTAAATCTTAGGTTGTCACAAGGTTACGGAATTCTACTTGTGTAAAATTAAAACTATAACGCAATTGACCACACTTTATATTATATGTCAAAACATAAAGAAATTACATTCGCCTGAAAAATAGAGGCTGCAGTTCCAAGTGAAAAACACAAAAAACTTATCGAGAATTATGCATTACTGGTTTCGGAGTAAACTTCTGTAAAACTCCGTAAAACCGGTTTTCATTTCTTTCACGATTTTGTCCTCACATACTTTCGCTTTCTAACTTGCCCAACATTACAAATGACTTTTACTTGCATATTTATCTTAACATACGAATTTGACATTAGTCATATGACAGAGAGGAAAATATTTAATACCCAACATGGGTGATTTTACATAGTAAATGATTTGGAGTGTGGGCAACACTCGCAGAAGGAATGTTTGCCCATATCTATTTAATAAATTTCATTAAATGCCTTAACTTCTGTGATGTGTTGTGGAATGGTCCGCTCTGAACTTATGTTCTGACTTCTGTCCTTCTGCCTGCAAACGAAATCACAACCATGCATTGGTTCACTGTGCAAGCATGTTGGTTGTCAGTGTGTTTAAGGCGGTGGTTGGCATTAATATTTCCAACACTCCCCCTTAATAACAACCGCCGCCATTGACAATTCCCAAACAATCTTTGAGATAAACAAAACTTTCACGTGCAAATGGCTTTATGAAAATATCAACAAACTGTTCCTATGACCCACAATGCTGCAACACAAATTCATCATTGTTAATCAACTCTCTCATAAAATGATATTTAGCATCAATATGCTTGGTCCTCTTGTGAAAGACTGAATTCTTTGACAATGCAATTGCGGATGTGTTATCACAGAAAATAGTTATCACTCCCTTTTGGTCGCGGCGAAGATCCCTCAACATCCTTCTCATCCAAACTGTTTGACACGTTGTTGCTGTTGCAACAACATATTCAGCTTCTACTGTTGACAATGGCACTATTCACTGCTTCTTGGAGGCCCATGAAATGGCTTCAGAGCCCAAATGAAAAACATATCCTGATGTGCTCTTTCTGTCATCGATGCTTCCTACCTAATCACTGTCAATGTAACCAACCAGCGTGAAATCATCTATTGCACTATACAGAACACCATATTGTTTTGTCCCATTGACATACCTTAGAATTCTTTTCGCTGCTTGCCAATGTGTCTCCTTGGCTGTCTCCATGAACCTCGACACCAAACTCACTGCATACATTATATCCGACCTACTGGTGCTCAGATACATCAAGCTGCCTATCATGCTTTTGTATAATGTCAGATTGACATTGTTGTTGTAATCTTCTTTGCTCAAATTCAACACCATGACAATTTGTGTTGGTGTGGGCTTGTTTTTTTCCATATTAAACCTCTCCAAAATGTCTGCCACATAATTTGCTTGAGAGATAAAAATGCCATTTTTTCTTTTCTTTACTTCTGTGCCCAAAAAATATCTCAACAACCCCAAGTCAATCATTTCAAATTCATTCTTCATGACTTGTTTGAAATCAGCGATGAGAAAATCATCACTGCCTGTAAAAATTAAATCATCTACATATAAGACACCGATGAGAATCTTACCATCGCTCTCTTTGATGTAGAGAGTGGGTTCACTGTCACATTTGTCAAAACTATTGTCCAACAAGTAGGCATATATCCTATTGTACCATGCAGGTGATGCTTGCTTCATCCCATAAAGAGCTTTCTTCAACCGATACACTTTATCTTCTTTTCCTTTTACCTCATAACTAGGCAGTTGCACAACATACACTTCCTCTTCCAGCACTCCATTCAAGAACGGTGACTTTACATCCATTTATGTTGTACGGAAATCGCCACAACTGTATGCACCATCTCCATCATCATGACTGGTGTGAACGTCTCCTCATAATCTCTTCCATGCTGCTGCTTGTACCCTTTGACAACTAGCCTTGCTTTATGCCTTTCAATCTTTCCCTCAATATTTTTTTTGGTCTTATAGACCCACTTCACTCCAAAAACTTATTTTCCTTGTGGAAGGTTCACTAACTCCCATGCGTCATTCCTTTCTATTGCTTCCATTTCTTCCTCCATTGCTGCAACCCATTTTTCATCTTTGATTGCATCTTCAAAGTGAATTAGGTCATCTACATGATAAAACAGAGCAAATAATGAATTCAGGCTAGTGCTGCTATCAATTTCATCTTGCTCATATATTTCATTCAAATTTCTGAATTTTGGTCTTCTTATGCTTGCTGAAGATGGGCTTGATATTGTGCTTTGCAGTGTGCTTGGAGAAGCACTTGCTTGACTACGCGACATTGTCCTATTATTTGTTGATGGTCTTCCTTATTGCTTGCTTTGTTACACTTGAATAGGAGTAGAGAGAGTTGTTGTTGAGGAATTACTTTTTGTTGTCAATTCCTCTTTGTTGGCATGTGGTATACATGCTTTGACATTGAATGTCTTCACTAAATTTCCATCCCATGATTCCTCTTCTATGAACTGCACATCTCTACTGATTATGACCTTTTTGTTTAATGGATTGTAGAGCTTGTATGCTTTGGATTCATCACTGTATCCAATAAATATACATTTCTCTCCCTTGATGTCCAACTTCTTCCTCAACTCATCCTGGACATGTGCATACACCACACATCCAAAAATTCTCATGTGAGTGACGTTATGCTTTCTTCCATTCCATGCCTCTTCAGGAACTATTTTCTAGACACTTTTGGTTGGACATCTATTCAAGATATATGCTGCACAAGCGACATCTTCAGCCCAATAATCATTTGGAAAATTCTTTGCCTTCAACATATTCCTTGCCATTTCCATAATGGTCCTATTCTTCCTTTCTGCCACACCATTTTGCTGAGGTGTATACCTTTTTGTGAATTGCTTGTGAATTCCATGTTCCTTGCAAAATCGAAGGAAATCATTTGAGATGTATTTTCCACCCCTGTCAGTCTTGAGGACTTTGATGTAGTGTCTGATTTGCTTCTCAATAAGAGCCTTGGATTGGCAAAGTGCTCAAACACTTCACTTTTCTATTTTAGGAGATAGACCCATGTATTCCTTGTGTAGTCATTTATGAATGTCAATACATAGTGGCTGCCGCCAATTGATGGTGTCTAAATTGGTGCACATACACATGAGTGGACAATCTCCAAAGGTGCATTTGCCCTTACTGACTTTCCTATTGGAAATGTCTCTCTATGTTGATTGCCCAAGATACATCCTTCACATAGGCTATTCGGTTTTTCTATTAGTGGAAAACCCTTCACCATTCCTTTCTTATGCAGCAAATTCAAACCTCCAAAGTTGAGATGTCCAAATCTCAAATGCCATAAACAATTTTCATCTTTACCTCTGCTTGATAGTTTACTTGTGTGACAATTGCCTCTTTTCTTCGATCCTCTTATGGGTTCATTGATAGTTGTGCTTGTGCACCTTCTTCCTTCAAGTTTGATCTTGTCCTTAGGGGAAACATTCTATTGCTTATCATTTGAACCTTTGCAGTCAGCTGTTTTTTTGGAGGCCTATCCAAAATTGTGCATACATCATTTTTGAAGAAGACATTGTAGCCCTTTTCCATGAGCTGTCCAATGGTTATGAGGTTATGCTTCAGAACAGGGACAAAGTAAACATCTAAGATGTACTTCTTCTCCCACTTCTTTGTTAGGATATTAACTCTTCCTTTTCCCATGAAAAAGACTTTGCTATCAGTCCCTAATGTCACTTCAGATTTCACACTTTCATCTAGATTGGAAAACATTTCTATGTTCCCTGACATGTGGTTGCTACAGCCTGAATCTAAATACCATATATCACTTTGTTTTTCTTATGCTATGTTACAAGCTAAAATCATGCTATCATGGTTCTGATTTTATTTTGTGAAATTTACGCTTGGTTTGTTATTAATGTCATATTGTTTCTTTCTACATTCATTTTCATAATGACCATACTTCTTACAGTAATGACATTGAACTTGAAATTTATCATATCTCTGACCTTGCACTTGATTTTGGCTTGGGCCTTGACTTGGATTTTGATTGTTGCCCCTTCCACTTTAGCTTGAAGGGTTTCTTCTTCCACCTCTGTGTGGGCTTCTTCCTCTTCCTCTAGTATATGATCTTCCTCTACCTCGACCTTGACCAAATGATACTTGTTTCTTGAAGGCAGGCTCCAATGAGGAGCTTGCTACTCTATTCAGTCCATATTCATGAGAAAACAGTGATGCATTAAGCTCATCCACTGAGAACTGTGAGAGATCCTTTGTCTCTTCTATGGCCACAACAATGGCCTCAAACCTTGCTGGAAAACTTCTCAAAACTTTCTCAACTATTCTTCTTTCCCAAGTGTCTCACCATGAGCCCTGATTTGTGTAACCATCCCACTTACATGTGTAAAAAATGAGTCTATATTATCAGACTCTTTCATACAAAGTGTTTCAAAATATCTCCTCAACATTTGCAACTTTATTGTCTTGACTTTTTCCATGTCTTGGTAGGTTGTCTCGAGGGTGTCCCTTGATTTCTTTGACTTTGTTGCTGCTACAACCCTTGGGAAAATACTTTCATGAACTCATTGGAAAATATAGAACAGGGTTTTTGAATCCTTCTTCCTATTGTCCCTTAACAAATCCCTTTCTACTTGAGATAACACATTGTATGTTGTTGGTTCTGGAAAACCATTCTCCACCAAATCCCAAATGTCCTGAGAAGAAAACAGGGCCTTCATTGTAATAGCCCAATAGTCATAAATTATTCCATTAAACTTATGTATCCGAGGATTATTCAAGCTTGGGCTTGATGTTTCCATTTCTGAGTGTGAAAAAAAACTTTCTACCTTTTGGTAAATACACCTCAAAATTTTTTCCCTCAAAACAATTTTAACTGGTAGTAAAAACACTTGCTTTTACACTATCAAATTTTAACCCACTCCGATACCATTTTAGAAATTTTTTATGAGTAGGAACTCATAAATTGGTTGCGCCAAAGTAGGAAAGGTCAACTTCAGTTGCAGAAAGGTAAATATTAGGTTGCAGCGAGGATATGGCGTAAATATTAGGTTGCAGCGAGGATATGGAAACCACACAGAGACTTAATTAAAACACAGGGCTCACTTGTGGAAAAACATAGCAAAATAAAAGAGGTTGTGGAAATTACATTCACGTGAAAAATGGAGGGTGCAGCTCCAAATGAAAAACACAACAAACTTACTGATTTACACATTATTGGGTTGCGGAGTAAAATTCCATAAAAATAGTTTTCACGTGCCCACCAATATTTCCTCCACGATTTTCTCCTAACATACTCTCACTTTTTAAATTTCCCAACATGCCTAACATTACAAATGACTTTTACTTGCATATTTATCATAACATATGAATTTGACATTAATTACATGATAGAGAAAATATTTAATACGCAGCATGGGCGATTTTACATAGTAAATGATTTTCTGAACTTGTAGGTGTTCTAGAGTGTGGGCAACACTCACGGAATGAATGTTTGCCCATATCTATTTAATAAACTTCATTAAATGCCTTAACTTCCGTGATGTGTTGCGGAATGGTCCACTCTGAACTTCTATTCTGACTTCTGTCCTTTTACCTGCAAACACAATCACAGTCATATAGCGGTTGATTGAGCAAGCATGCTTGTTGTCCGTGTGTTTAAGGCGATGGTTGACACTAATATTTCCAACCGCCAGTATACTCTTTGTTTTTTCATGGGGCGTTCGAACAATGGTTGGATGAGAAGATGAATAATATTGAGACTCCTACTTCCTCTCCTCCCGTTTGCATTATCAGTGACATGTTTACAGGATGGGAGCCATGGAAAATTTTAGGGGCATTTTATAGACATCAGTAGCATGGAGAGAAGGAGGATTCCAACTCTCAGGATTTTCAATAGCTTCATGATTTTCAGTAGTGTCTATGTCATATTCAAGAGAGGGAGCAGAAACTTCATTTATGACTTTTCAATCAATGGACAAGAAAGAGCGTAACATATTGGCCATGTTTACAAACTATACTAGAGATTAACTAAAGCAACGTTTATCTACTCAGCAATTGTAAAACAAAATCTTTTCGAAGGCTTCCTGGCTAACTTTAGATGCTGTTTGTAGTTTATAACTCAAGACTAGAACAAGGCTATGATACCAGAGAAGATGATGGACTCAGTAACTTACTTGAACCTCTAAAGAGTATGTTGAAATTCCTCACTCCAGCTCGAGAAATACGAGGACACGCGACTCCTTCGCTTCTCCAACTTGCTTTACAGTCTCGCTTTGAGATGATCTTGGAACAAACTTTCCTCAAACAGGTGGCCCAGCAGGCTTCAGTATTAATTCAAGAAAATTGTTACATACCAGGTTATGCCTCAAAGAGTAGAGCTTTCTAGTCTTTGGCCTCTTAAAGCACATATTACAAACACTCTTTCAAACACTCATACACTCTCACACACACAGATGCCCTCTCTATCTACAAGAATCATACTTATAAGTAAAAAAATATGAGAATTATTGAGGGTCCTTGTCAGACATTACTTAGTCTTGACGGTGTCTGCTCAATATTCTCGAGTACAATAATTAAAAAGAAAGACGCACTACCAAGGTCCTTTCGGACTTCGGTCACTATCATATCCAAGATCAGGGTCAGATTCAGATGAGGAAGAGGGAAGCTTTTGCTTTTGCAAAGATTTATTTAACCACTCCAAATATTCTGTCTCCCATGTGTTGTCTTGTTGCTCTTGAGCATCTTGATACAGGTCTATGAACAAGGTTGCCTTTTCTTCAGATACCTTCTCTTTTCCTTTTGCTGTAGCTACTTTTTCTTTAGTTAAGATGACTAAATATTCATCTTTTAGTGGTGCCCATGAAGATTGTCCTATATCAAACTTTACCATATATGTCTTGACATAGGGATTCTTTTGTGGAAAGATGTACTCATTATCATCCTTTGTCCATTTATTAACATAAGCCATTGGATCAATTTCTATGTCAAGAAAGGAATCTTTCTTGCTTTTACAGAACTCAGGCATTGTTAGGACTGACAATTCAACTCCATATAATAATTCCCACTTGAAGATTTGAAACATGCTGATAGAGCATTATATGGCGCATTGGATCCATAGCTTGCAATTCTGATTGATATTCTCTTGCTGTTGCCAACCTAATTCAAAAATCATAGAAGAGCAAACCTTAGTTGACAATAACAAGTTTATCAAACATACCACATCATCACTCCAATTTCCAGCCATGACACTAATAGTAATTAATGCCTTTTGATTAATCAGCAACTTAATTACTCCAAATTTGCCTTGAAGTTTCTCTAATGTTCGAATCATGGACAATTTTTCTGGTAACCTGAGACTATGAAATTCTTTTAACCAAATAGTGATTTTCTTGATTTCTTCTTGATTGTTCACTATCACGGATGCTGCAACTCTGCTTGGTCCATATCGTTGTGCAAAAGGTTTTGGGACAATAGGATTTCGATATTCTAAATTTTGATAATCCCAAGGTGTAGAAAATGTTCTCAGACATTGTAATGTCCTTTTAACACATTGAGAAGCTCTAGTCTGTGGCATCTTTTGGCAATGGCCATCTTTTATTTCCCATTCTACAAATGGCTCAAAAAATTCATACTGGGGGAATGAATATGTACCTGCAAAATTTTCATCATTTCTTTGAAGAAATGTAGCATCAAGTTCTTCAAAGAGATCAAGAATTCTTAAAGATTTCAAAAATCTTCCAACCCTTTCAGTCATATTAATTTCATCCAAATCTAACATTTTGGAAGAGGTGTAAATAGAAAAAGAGAAATCTATTCCTCCAATTATCTGATAATAATTCAAAGTTTGTAAAACTTTGATCATGGCTTCAGTGTATTCTTTGGTCCAGTAGTCATCAAGAGTCTTAAAATAAAGTTTCACTTTCATATTAGGTAGAGGATATACCTTTACAAGCTCTTCATCTAGACCTAACAAAACACCAACATTTTTGGACTGCCAGGCTTGACATCTCTGTATCCACTGATTTCTTCTAAGTCTCAGTCCAATAACCTTTTTGATTTCATTAACCAAATCACCAAGAACTAATTCAAGAATCTAAAATATTTTGATAAAGGTCTCAAAATCGTCATTTGCAGGAGTCTTACGAGGAATATTAAAAATATCGGCTATTTTCCGGTGAACATGGACTTTGTTCATTTCTATGGTAAGAGAATCAGCCAAATAATTGGAGTTACCTGGAACCCATTCAACATCAAAATCATACAGTTGAAACCAAATTTTCCATGCCAAGAGTCATCCTCTTGCGAGTTGTTTTGAGATCTTTGCTGATAAGAAATATTTGAAATTCATCGAATATTTTCTTATCAGAAACTTGGCAGGGGCTAAATATAGTTCAAATTTCTTTATGGCATTGAAAATGGCAAGAGTTTCTTTTTCTGCTGGAAAATAATTTTTCTGGTGAATTAAAAGTTCTCCAGATGCATATGCACATAAAACTTCTTCATTTTCTCCTTTTCTTTCAAAAAGGACCGCTGCCCAAAAATTATCAGAGGCATTAGTATGAAGGATGAGAAATCCATTACCTGGTCGTTTAAGCTCGGGGAGATTTTGACATTCATCTTTTAGTAATTGAACTTCTTTCATGGCTTCTAGTGACCATCAAAAATGCAAATGCTTTCGAATGGGGGCAGTTTTTTTTTTTTACAGTCTAGGAATATATTTATGTACATAATTTAAAATTCCTAGAAACTGTTGAATCATTTTTACATCTTGCAATTGATCAGGAAATTCATATAGCTTGGTCAATACATGGGGTTGCATCTGAATTTTTCCATCTATGACATGAATACCAAAAAAAACAATATTGTCTTGGAACAGAAGCATTTTCTTCTCAGACAAAACAATCCCATGTTGTTTTGCTTCTTCAAGGAATATATGTAAATGCTTCAGATGGGATTCAAGATCTTGACTGTGAACCAAAATATCATCAATATATAAGACAATAAAATCATATTTACCAAAGATATGATCAATTCATGTTTCAAAGAATGTTGGAGCATTATTCAGACCAAACAGAACTACTCTCCATTTGTAAAAACCTGCGAGACATGTGAAAGTTGTTTTGTGCCGATCTTCTTCTTTGATTTGGACCTGGTAGTAACTAGATTCCATATCGAACTTGCTGAAGATCTTGCTATTCTGGATTTTCTGCATTATTGTTTCACAGCGTGGCAGAGGATAATTAAAACTCTTTGTGATTGCATTCAAAGGCTTATAATTGATTACCATTCTATCTTTTCCTCTGACTATTTCAGAGTGGTTTCTTACGAGCAAAGTAGAAAAGGAATAATGTGGAGAACTTGGTTCAATCAACTGCAATTTTAATAATTCTTCAATTTTCTTTCTTATTTCTTTTTCATCATTTGGAGTGCAGGGTATTAATTTTCCTTTAACCCCGTTATCACGGAGAGTGATTATGTCTTGTTGGGGGCTCTCTACACTCTAGAATGCTTGAGGATTCTCAGAACAACATTTCAACAATTCATCAAAAATATTCATTTGTTCAGGAGACCAATCAGGATTTCTATTGGCTTTTTGTTTTGACTGACTCCTTTTCTCATAGATCTGCAATACTTCTTGCCAATCATGGAACTCATTTTGGGATTTTTTGATCCCTGCTTTCTTTTGACTATGTTCCCTTCTAACTTTGGAATTAGCCAGGGTCAATCTTGGAACTGAAATTACCTTCTTTTTTATATTGAAGATTATATTATCTTCACTGGTTGTAACAGGAAATACAAAATTAATAAATGGCATCCCAAGAAAAAAACTTGCAGAGGCATCATAATGTTGAATTGCAGAGAATTTTACAATACTCCCCCCAATTTTTAAAGAAACATTATCAACATAATGGGTGAGATTGACAGAGCCACCAATGGTCTCAGAAATCAAAATATGTTGTAAAGTCTTCCATAAACCTTTGAATAATGATGGTTGGGCTAAATTGTTGGAGCCACCAGTATCAATGAAAGCATCCACAACAATCCATTCTCCTTTAACGAGAACTTCAACAGGAATATATAGAAGATTGTTAGTTTTAACAATATTTTTGAGGAATGAACTTTCTTTGGTATTAACAGATGTGGAAATAGGAAGAGATGAGGATGAGGGAGAAACCGTATTTGGATAGGGGCATAAATAATTCAACGTGGATTGTGGAGTAGAGAATTTAAAACGGATATTGAATTCTTAGTACCTTGCTCTGTAGAAACAAAGGTTAGAGCAGAGACAATATCATCTGAAAGATCATCATATGTCTCATCTATGTATTCATCTAAGCTATACTCATCGTTGAAGTGCAATTGAGGTTCATGCTATGATTCAGAACAATTATAGCAAATATTCATTTTCTGACAAATATCTGGGATTGACTCAGTATCGGACAGAGAAGCTTCAGTTAGGATATATACATCTGATACTTCATGTTGGGAATCAACAATAGACCAGTTATCTACAAACTCATCAATTTCTATACATGCTTTCAATTTGTTCGAAGAGCTTTTTGGACATTTTCGGGCGAAATGACCTTCTTGCTTGCATATAAAACATGCATTGTCTCTTTTTCGTCCCTGCTTTTTTTCAAGTATTTGAAATTTCGGAATGGTCTTCTGGGGTTGGCTACTCTTTTGGGTTTGGACTTACCATACCTTTTGGATTTTATCTTTTTAAATGGTGTCCATGGTAATATAGAATGACAAACATCAAGACCAAGAGAAAAGTCTTGAGCTTTCTTCTGCCAACAAATATATTTAACCTTTTCCTAACACCTGAATAAGAGATCTATCCAATAATTTTGATCAATCTTTTTGCCTTGGATTTCCAGATATTTCATTATCATATCACTTAAACTTCCAGGCAATTTTTACAAGAAGGAAATATTTTGAGTAGAATCATTGGTAAGATTAGATTTATAAATCTTTTCCATATAATCATTACCAAATTGTTCTAAAAACTTCAAATCTTTTAATTCCATTCTTGCTAGATCAGTTATAAGTTGTTTTCCTTCATCAGTTGGTTCAGGAACAAACTGAGTTTTGAGTAGCAATTCTAATGTAGCTAATCCTGTAGTAGCTACATTCATTCTTTCTTCTTTTGATGGTCCCATCCACCAGTCATGGACAATTCCGGCCTTTCTTTTCTCTGCTATGGTAAAAATAGAAATATTGTCTAATCTAGAGACAACTTGCATTTGATAGAGGGCACCAATGCAAATTATAATAGTTCTGCTGGATTTGTAGATTTTTCTAAGTTGAGAACATATCCAGTGGAATTGGCTACAAACAGATATTCTTCAACATGTGGGTATTTATGGACTTCATGAAGTATATTGTCTTTTTGGAGAGATGGCAAAATGAATGATGGAATGTTAGAGGCGGCGTTTTCTAAAGTGGCTATTTCACTTTTTGGCCTTTGAAAATTGATTGACTTTACTGGCTCTATTCTATGTTCAGCTTGAACATTGGACTCAGCTTCACTTCCTTCTTGTTTTTCTTCTATATCCCAATAGTTAGGCGTATCCATAGATATAAAGAATTTGGGTGCCTTGGATTCTCTCCTTTTCTTTTCTTTCTTCTTTCTTTCTTTGGCTTTCTCTTCTGTGTTTTTCTTCTTGTTGTTCATCATGTAGAAGCTTAAGATTACCCAAAATTAACCCACTCTGGCATCCTAGATCATCCATAACTTCTTATGCATGTGCGCACCATTTTGTAAGGTAATTACCGATTTGGTAAGCCTGATCTAAATCAGTGGTGTTTTGTGCATTATGCTCTATGAGAGGAGCATAATAAGCTCGTGTTGTTAGCTATTTGGATGTAGAAGATGTAGTACAAAACTTTGTCTTAGGAGGCCATTTCCCACCTTTTACAAAACGACGGTTTGCATACTGCCATTCTTCAACAGGAGGATATTGGGTATGTGAAATACGATGCATTAGTCAATCTGCTTAAATATTTGATCATCTTCTCTTTTTGGTTGCCTGCATTTTTTCAAATATTTGAACTTCAGCTCTGATACCAGAGAAGATGATGGACTCAGTAACTTACTTGAACCTCTAAAGAGTATTTTGAAATTCCTCCCTCCAGCTCGAGAAATACGAGGACACGCGACTCGTTCACTTCTCCAACTCGCTTTACAGTCTCACTTTGAGATGATATTGGAAGAAACTGTCCTCAGATAGGCGGCCCAACAGGCTTCAGTATTAATTCAAGAAAATTGATACATACCAGGTTATGCCTCAAAGAGTAGAGCTTTCCAGTGTCTGGTCTCTTAAAGCACAGATTACAAACACTCTTTCAAACACTCATACACTCTCACACACACAGATGCACTCTCTATCTACAAGACTCATACTTATAAGTAAAAACATATGAGAATTATTCAGGGTCCTTGTTAGACATTACTTAGTCTTGACGGTGTCTGCTCAATATTCTCGAGTACAATAATTAAAAAGAAAGATGCACTACCAAGGTCCCTTCGGACTTTGGTCACTATCATATCCAAGATCAGGGTCAGATTCGGATGAGGAATCGGGAAGCTTTTGCTTTTGCCAAGATTTATTTAACCACTCCAAATATTCTGTCTCCCATGTGTGGTCTTGTTGCTCTTGAGCATCTTGGTACAGGTCTATGAACAAGGTTGCCTTTTCTTCAGGTAGCTTCTCTTTTCCTTTTGTTGTAGCTGCTTTTTCTTTAGTTGAGGTGACTAAAGATTCATCTTTTAGTTGTGCCAGTGAAGATTGTCCTGTATTAAACTTTACCGTATCTGTCGTGACATAGAGATTCTTTTGTGGAAAGATGTAATCATTAGCAGCCTTTGTCCATCTATTAACATAAGCCATCAGATCAATTTCTATGTAAAGAAAGGAATCTTTCTTGCTTTTACGGAACTCAAGCATTTTTAGGACTGACAATTCAACTCCATATAATAATTCCCACTTGAAGATTTGAAACATGCTGACAGAGCGTTCTATGGTGCATTGGATCCACAGCTTACAATTATGATTGATATTCTCTTTTTGTTGCCAAACTAATTCAAAAATCATAGAAGAGAAAACATTAGTTGACAGTAACAAGTTTATCAAACATACCACATCATCACTCCAATTTCCGGCCATGACACTAATAGTAATTAATGCCTTTTGATTAATAAACAACATAATTACTCCAAACCTGCCTTGAAGTTTCTCGAATGTTCGAATCATGGACAATTTTTCTAGTAACCTGAGACTATGAAATTCTTTTAACGAAAGAGTGATTTTCTTGATTTCTTCTTGATTGTTGGCTATCACGGATGCCGCAACTCTGTCTGGTCCATATAGCTGTGCAAAAGGATTTGGGACATTAGGATTTCGAAATTCTAAACTTTGATAATCCCAAGGTGTAGAAAATGTTCTCAGATATTGTAATGTTCTTTCAACACATTGAGAAGCTCTAGTTTGTAGCTTCTTTTGGCAACGACCATCTTTTATTTCCGAGTTTTCAAATGGCTCAAAAGTTCATACCGGATCTGTACTTGCAAATTTTTCATCAGTTATTTGAATAAATGCAGCATCAAGTTCTTCAAAGAGATCAGGAATTCTTAAAGATTTCAAAAATCTTCCAACTCTTTCAGTCATATTAATTGCATGCAAATCTAACATTTTGGCAGAGGTGTAAACAGCAAAAGAGAAATCTATTCCTCCAATTATCTGATAATAATTCAAAGTTTGTAAAACTTTGATCATGGCTTCAGTGTATTCTTTGGTCCAGTAGTCATCAAGAGTCTTAAAATAAAATTTCACTTTCATATTAGGTAGAGGATATACCTTTACCAGCTCTTCATCTAGACCTAACAAAACACCAACATTTTTGGACTGCCAGGATTGACATCTCTGTATCCACTGATTTCTTCTAAGTCTCAGTCCAATAACCTTTTTGATTTCATTAACCAAATCACCAAGAACTAATTCAAGAATATGAAATCTTTTGACAAAGGTCTCAAAATCGTCATCTGCAGGAGTCTTACCAGGAAGATTAAAAAAATCTGTTCTTTACCGGTGAACATGGACTTTGTTCATTTCTTTGGTAAGAGAATCAACCAAATAATTGGAGTTACCTGGAACCCATTCAACATCAAAATCATACATTTGAAACCAAATTTGCCATGCCAAGAGTCGTCCTCTTGCAAGTTGTTTTGAGATCTTTGTTGATAAGAAATATTTGAAATTCATCGAATTTGTTCTTATCAGAAACATGGCAGGGGCTAAATATAATTCACATTTCTGTATGCCATTGAAAATGGCAAGAGTTTCTTTTTCTGCTGGAAAATAATTTTTCTGGTGAATTAAAAATTCTCCAGATGCATATGCACATAAAACTTCTTCATTTTCTCCATTTCTTTCAAAAAGGATTGCTGCCAAATTATCAGAGGCATCAGTCTGAAGGATGAGAAATCCATTACTTGGCGGTTTAAGCGTGGGGAGATTTTGACATTCATCTTTTAGTAATTGAACTGCTTTTGTGGCTTCTGGTGACCATCCAGAATGCAAATGCTTTCGAATGGGGGCAGTTTTTTCTGACAGTCTAGGAATATATTTATGTACATAATTTAAAATTCCTAGAAACCGCTGAATCATTTTTACATCTTGCAATTGATCAGGAAATTCAGATAGCTTGGTCAATACATGGGGTTGCATCTGAATTTTTCTATCTATAACACGAATACCTAAAAAATCAATACTGTCTTGGAACAGAAGCATTTTCTTCTCGGACAAAACAATCCCATGTTATTTTGCTTCTTCAAGGAATATTTGTAAATGCTTCAGATGTGATTCAAGATCTTGTCTGTGAACCAAAATATCATCAATATATACGACAATAAAATCATATTTACCAAAGATATGATCCATTCATCTTTGAAAGAATGCTGGAGCATTCTTCAGACCAAACGGAACTACTCTCCATTGGTAAAATCCTGCGGGACATGTGAAAGTTGTTTTGTGCCAATCTTCTTCTTTGATTTGGATCTGGTAGTAACCAGATTTCATATCGAACTTGCTGAAGATCTTGCCATTCTGGATTTTCTGCATTATTGTTTCCTGGCATGGCAGAGGATAATTAAAACTCTTTGTGATTGCATTTAAAGGCTTATATTTTATTACCATTCTATCTTTTCCTCTGACTATTTCAGAGTGGTTTCTTACCAGGAAAGCAGAACAGGAATATTGTGAAGAACTTGGTTCAATCAACTGCAATTTTAATAATTCTTCAATTTTCTTTCTTATTTCTTTTTCATCATTTGGAGTGTAGGGTATTAATTTTCCTTTAACCCCGTTATCATGGAGAGTGATTATGTCTTGCTGGGGACTCTCTACACTCCAAAATGCTTGAGGATTCTCAGAACAACATTTCAAAAATTCATCAAAAATATTCATTTGTTCAGGAGACCAATCAAGATTTCTATTGGCTTTTTGTTTTGACTGACTCCTTCTCTCATAGATCTACAATACTTCTTGCCAATCATGGGACTCATTTTGGGATTTTTTGATCCCTGCTTTCTTTTGACTTTGTTCCCTTCTAGCTTCGGAATTAGCCAGGCTCAATCTTGGAACTGAAATTGCCTTCTTTTTTATATTGAAGATTATTTTATCTTCACTGATTGTAATAGGCAATACAAAATTAATAAATGGCATCCCAAGAAACAAACTTGCAGAGGCATCATAATGTTGAATTGCAGAGAATTGTACAATACTCCCCCCAATTTTTAAAGAAACATGATCAACATAATGGGTGAGATTGACAAAGCCACCAATGGTCTCAGAAATCAAAATATGTTGTAAAGGCTTCCATAAACCTTTGAATAATGAGGGGCAGGCCAAATTGTTGAAGCCGCAAGTATCAATGAAAGCATCCACGACAATCCATTCTCCTTTAATGAGAACTTCAACAGGAATATATAGAAGATTGTTAGTTTTAACAATATTTTTGAGGAATGAACTTTCTTCGGTATTAACAGATGTGGGAATAGGCAGAGATGAGGATGAGGGATAAACTGTCTTTGGATAGGGGCATAAATAATTCAAGATGGGTTGTGGAGGCAGAGAACTTAAAACAAATATTGAATTCTTAGTACCTTGCTATGTAGAAATAGAGGTTAGAGCAGAGACAGTATCATCTGAAAGATCTTTAAATGTCTCATCTGTGTATTCATCTGAGCTATATTCATTGCTGAAGTACAATTCAGGTTCATGCTCTCATTTAGAAAAATCATAACAAATATTCATTTTCTGACAAATATCTAGGATTGACTCAGTATTGGACAGAGAAGCTTCAGTTAGGATATATACATATGATACTTCATCTTGGGAATCAACAATAGACCAGTTGTCTACAAACTCATCAATTCTATACATGCTTTCAATTTGTTCGAAGAGATTTTTGGACATTTTTGGGCGAAATGACCTTCTTGCTTGCATATAAAACATGCATTGTCTATTTTTGGTTGCCTGCGTTTTTTCAAATATTTGAACTTTCAGAATGGTCTTCTGGGGTTGGCTACTCTTTTGGGTCTGAACTTACCATACCTTTTGGATTTTCTCTTTTTAGATGGTGTCCATGGTAATACAGAATGACAAACATGAAGACCATGAGAAAAGTCTTGATTTTTCTTCTGCCAACAAAGATATTTAACCTTTTCCTGACACCTGAATAAGAGATCTATCCAATACGTTTGATCAATCTTTTTGCCTTTGATTTCCAAATCTTTCATTATCATATCACCTAAATTTCCAGGAAATTTTGACAAGAAGGAAATCTTTTGAGTAGAATCATTGGTAAGATTAGCTTTATAAATCTTTGCCATATAATCATTACCAAATTGTTATGAAAACTTCAAATATTTTAATTCCATTCTTGCTAGATCGGTTATAATTTGTTTTCTTTCATCAGTTGGTTCATGAACAAACTAGCAATCCTAATGTAGCTAATCCTGCAGTAGCTACATTCATTCTTTCTTCTTCTGATGATCCCATCCACCAGTCATGGACAATTCTGGCCATTTTTCTCTGCTAAGACAAAAATAGAAATATTGTCTAATCTGGAGACAACTTGCATTTGATAGAGGACACCAATCCAAATTCTAATAGCTTTTGCTGGATTTGTAGATTTTTTTAAGTCAAGAACATATCCAGTGGAATTGGCTGCAAACAAATCTTCTTCAACACATGGGTATTTATGGACTTCACGAAGTATATTGGCTTTTTGGAGAGATGGAAAAATGAAGGATGGAAACTTAGAGGTAGCATTTTCTAAAGTAGTTATTTCACTTTTTTGTTTTTGAAAATTGATTGACTTTACTGGCTCTATTCTATGTTCAGCTTGAATGCTGGACTCAGCTTCACTTCCTTCTTGTTTTTCTTCTATATCCAAATTGTTAGGCGTATCCATAGATATAGAGAATTTCGGTTCCTTGGATTCTCTCCTTTTCTTTTCTTTCTTCTTTCTTTCTTTGGCTTCTCTTTTGTGTTTTTCTTATTGCTGTTCATCATGTAGAAGCTTAAGATTAGCCAAAATTAACCCACTCTGGCATCCAGAACTTCTTCTACTTGTGCACACCATGTTGTCAAGTAATTACCAATTTGGTAAGTCTGATCTAAATCAGTGGTGTTTTGTGCCTTATGCTCTATGAAAGGAGCACAATCGGCTCATGTTGTTGGCTGTTTGGATGTAGAAGATGTAGTACAAAACTTTGTCTTAGGAGGCCATTTCCCACCTTTTACAAAACGAAGGTTTGCATACTGCCATTCTTCGACAGGAGAATATTGGGTATGTGAAATATGATGCGTTTTATTTACATCTAAAAAATGTTTTAATTCGGGTATATACAATTCAGTCGGGGACAACTGAGGTCCGAAAATACTAACTTCTTCAAGTGGAGGTAACTCAACGCTTCGTAAAGACGATGCTTCAGTTGGAGATACAGGGAATACATATCTACGAGGCCTGGCAATAGGTTGAGTAATCTTTGGTTTTGCAAGAATAAGCTTTACTTGACCATTATCAATAGAGACTCGTTTGAGCTTAGACTCAGGCTTTCATTCATGTGTAAGTGACTTGTATTGAAAATACCAATTTCTTGGTAATTCAGTCAAATCATATAAGACACCTTCAACTTGGGTATTGGACAGACCAACAGTGACATAATCATTTAAAACAGGTTGTTTAAGTTTAGGATGCGCTGTGTTGGTTAGTTGAAAAGAGGCTTGAACTAAAGTAGAAAGATACTCACTATCTTCGATCATGTTAAGACCTTGAACTCCTACTAAGAGTTTCCAACAATCTTTGAGATGGACATCATTCAAACTGATAGAATAATCAGGTAATATTGTACCATATTGACATCCAGTGGAAAGATTACCCATAATGATTCCTATTCGTGCATTGTCATAGGTTTCATGACAGGGATCAAAGAGTTCAGCAATGCAAGGGGTATTTAAGCCGTGTCAGAATAGAGGAGCAAGACCAATTCTTATACCACCAACGTGAAGATAAGTATACTTCTGACCGTTAACATATTGTCGAAATTTCTTGATTTCATCATCAGAGAATAAATTCAGAGCGATTATTTGAATTGCGGGACCAAACATTATTATAGTAACTTCTACTTCTTTCAGAAATGATTTGTGTTTAAAAACAAAGGACAAAGGCATTTTATAGACATCAGTGGCATGGAGAGTAGGAGGATTCCAACTCTCAGGATTTTCAATAGCTTCATGATTTTCAGTAGTGTCTATGTCAGATTCAAGAGAGTGAGCAGAAACTTCAGTTATGACTTTTCGATCAATAGACGAGAAAGAGTGTAACAGATTGGCCATGTTTACAAATTATACCAGAGATTGACTAAAGCAGTGTTTATCTACTCATCAATTGTAAAAGAGAAGATGATGGGCTCACTAACGTACTTGAACCTTTGAAGAGTATGCTAAAATTCCTCACACTAGCTCAAGAAATACGAGGACACGTGACTCCTTCGCTTCTCCAACTCACTTTACAGTCTCGCTTTGAGATGATCTTGGAACAAACTATCCTCAGACAAGCAACCCACCAGGCATCAGTGTTAATTCAAGAAAATTGTTACATACCAGGTTATTCCTCAAAGAGTAGAGCTTTCCAGTCTCTGGTCTCTTAAATCACAGATTAAAAACACTCTTTCAAACACTCATACACTCTCACACACACAGATGCACTCTCTATCTACAAGACTCATACTTATAAGTAAAAACATATGAGAATTATTGAGGGTCCTTGTCAGACATTACTTAGTCTTGATAGTGTCTGCTCAATATTCTCGAGTACAATAATTAAAAAGAAAGACGCACTACGAAGGTCCTTTCAGACTTTGGTCACTATCATCCAAGATCAGGGTCAAATTCGGATGAGGAGGAGGGAAGCTTTTGCTTTTGCCAAGAGTTATTTAACCACTCGAAATATTTTGTCTCCCATGTGTGGTCTTGTTGCTCTTGAGCATCTTGGTACAGGTCTATGAAAAGCATTGCCTTTTCTTCAGATACCTTCTCTTTTCCATTTGCTGTAGCTTCTTTTTCTTTAGTTGAGATGACTAAAGATTCATCTTTTAGTGGTACCCGAGAAGATTGTCCTGTATCAAAATTTACCGTATCTGTCATGACATAGATATTCTTTAGTGGAAAGATGTACTCATTATCTGCCTTTGTCCATCTATTAACATAAGCCATCAGATCAATTTCTATGTCAAGAAAGGAATCTTTCTTGCTTTTACGAAACTCAGGCGTTGTTAGGAATGACAATTCAACTCCATCTAATAATTCCCACTTGAAGATTTGAAACATGCTGACATAGCGTTCTATGGCGCATTGGATCCACAACTTGCAATTATGATTGATATTCTCTTGTTTTTGCCAACCTAATTCAAAAATCATAGAAGAGCAAAGATTAGTTGATAGGAACAAGTTTATCAAACATACCACATCATCACTCCAATTTCCGGCCACGACACTAATAGTAATTAATGCCTTTTGATTAATCAATAACTTGATTACTCCAAATCTGCCTTGAAGTTTCTCTAATGTTCGAATCATGGACAATTTTTCTGGTAACCTGAGACTATGAATTTTTTTTAACCAAACAGTGATTTTCTTGATTTCTTCTTGATTGTTGGCTATCACGGATGTCGCAACTCTGTCTGGTCCATATAGCTACGCAAAAGGATTTAGGACAATAGGATTTCGAAATTCTAAACTTTGATAATCCCAAGGTGTAGAAAATGTTCTCAGATATTGTAATGTCCTTTCAACACATTGAGAAGCTCTAGTCTGTGGCTTCTTTTGGAAATGGCCATCTTTTATTTCCCAGTCTGCAAATGGCTCAAAAAGTTCATATTGGGGGAATGAATCTGTACCTGCAAAATTTTCATCATTTCTTTGAATAAATGTAGCATCAAGTTCTTCAAAGAGATTAGGAACTCTTAAAGATTTCAAAAATATTCCAACCCTTTCAGTCATATTAATTTCATCCAAATCTAACATTTTGGCAGAGGTGTAAACAACAAAAGAGAAATCTATTCCTCCAATTATCTTATAATAATTCAAAGTTTGTAAAACTTTGATCATGACTTCAGTGTATTCTTTGGTCCAGTAGTCATCAAGAGTCTTAAAATAAAGTTTCACTTTCATATTAGGTAGAGGATATACCTTTACCAGCTCCTCATCTAGACCTCACAAAACACCAACATTTTTGGACTACCAGGCTTGACATCTCTGTATCCATTGATTTCTTCTAGGTCTCAGTCTAATAACATTTTTGATTTCATTAACCAAATCACCAAGAACTAATTCAAGAATCTGAAATCTTTTGATAAAGGTCTCAAAATCTTCATCTGCAGGAGTCTTACCAGGAAGATTAAAAATATCGGTTCTTTGTCGGTGAACATGGACCTTGTTCATTTCTCTAGTAAGAGAATTAGCCAAATAATTGGAGTTACCTGGAATCCATTCCACATCAAAATAATACATTTGAAACCAAATTTTCCATGCCAAGAGTCGTCCTCTTGCGATTTGTTTTGAGATCTTTGCTGATAATAAATATTTGAAATTCATCGAATCTGTTCTATTCAGAAACTTGGCAGGGGCTAAATGTAATTCAAATTTTTGTATGCCACTGAAAATGGGAAGAGTTTCTTTTTCTGCTAGAAAATAATTTTTTGGTGAATTAAAAATTCTTAATATGCATATGCACATAAAACTTCTTCATTTTATCCATTTCTTTCAAAAGGGATTGTTGCCCAAAAATTATCAGAGGCATCAGTCTGAACGATGAGAAATCCATTACTTGGTAGTTTAAGCTCGAGGAGATTTTGACATTCAGCTTTTAGTAATTGAACTGCTTTCGTGGCTTCTGGTGACCATCCAGAATGCAAATGCTTTCGAATGGGGCCAGTTTTTTTTATAGTCTAGGAATATATTTATGTACATAATTTAAAATTCCTAGAAACCACTGAATCATTTTTACATCTTGCAATTGATCAGGAAATTCAGATAGCTTGGTCAATACATGGGGTTGCATCTGAATTTTTTCGTCTATAAAATGAATACCTAAAAAATCAACACTTTCTCGGAACAAAAGCATTTTCTTCTCAGACAAAACAATCCCATGTTGTTTTGCTTCTTCAAGGAATATCTGTAAATGCTTCAAATATGATTCAAGATCTTGCCTGTGAACCAAAATATCATCAATATATACAACAATAAAATCATATTTACTAAATATATGATCCATTCGTCTTTGAAAGAATGCTGAAGCATTCTTCAGACCAAACGAAACTACTCTCCATTGGTAAAAACCTGTGGGACATGTGAAAGTTGTTTTTTGTCGATCTTCTTCTTTGATTTGGATCTGGTAGTAACCATATTTCATATCGAACTTGCTGAAGATCTTATTGTTCTGGATTTTCTTCATTATTGTTTCCTGCCATGACAAAGGATAATTAAAGCTCTTTGTGATTGCATTCAAAGGTTTATAATTCATTACCATTCTATCTTTTCCTCTGACTATTTCAGAGTGGTTTCTTACCAGGAAAGCAGAACAGGAATAATGTGAAGAACTTGGTTCAATCAACTGCAATTTTAATCATTCTTCAATTTGCTTTCTTATTTATTTTTCATCATTTGGAGGGTAGGGTATTAATTTTCCTTTAACACCATTATCATGGAGAGTGATTATGTCTTGCTGGGGACTCTCTACACTCCAGAATGCTTGAGGATTCTCAGAACAACATTTCAACAATTCATCAAAAATATTCATTTGTTCAGGAGACCAATCAGGGTTTCTATTGGATTTTTGTTTTGACTAACTCCTTTTCTCATAGATCTGCAATACTTCTTGCCATTCATGGGACTCATTTTTGGATTTTTTGATCCCTGCTTTCTTTTGACTATGTTCCCTTCTATCTTTGGAATTAGCCAGGCTCAATCTTGGAACTGAAATTGCCTTCTTTCTTATATTGAAGATTATTTTATCTTCATTTGTTGTAATAGGCAATATAGAATTAATAAATGGTATCCCAAGAAACAAACTTGTAGAGGCATCATAATGTTGAATTGCAGAGAATTTTACAATACTCCCCCCAATTTTTAAAGAAACATTATCAACATAATGGGTGAGATTGACAAAGCCACCAATTGTCTTAGAAATCAAAATATGTTGTAAAGGCTTTCATAAACCTTTGAATAATGAGGGGCGGGCTAAATTGTTGGAGCTACCAGTATCAATGAAAGCATCCACGGCAATCCATTCTCCTTTAACGAGAACTTCAACAGGAATATATAGAAGATTGTTAGTTTTAACAATCTTTTTGAGGAATGAATTTTCTTCGGTATTAGCAGATGTGGAAATAGGTAGAGATGAGGATGAGGGAGAAACTGTCTTTGGATAGGGGCAGAAAGAATTCAACGTGGATTGTGGAGGCAGAGAATTTAAAACGGATATTCAATTCTTAGTACATTGCTCTGTAGAAATAGAGGTTAGAGCAGAGACAGTATCATCCGAAAGATCTTCAGATGTCTCATCTATGTATTCATCTGAGCTATATTCATCGTTGAAGTCCAATTCAGGTTCATGCTCTGATTCAGAACAATCATAACAAATATTCATTTTCTAACAAATATCTGGGATGACTCAGTATTGGACAGAGAAGCTTCAGTTAGGATATATACATCTAATACTTCATCTTGGGAATCAACAATAGACCAGTTATCTATTAACTCCTCAATTTCTATACATGCTTTCAATTTGTTACAAGAGCTTTTTGGACATTTTCAGGTGAAATGACCTTCTTGCTTGCATATAAAACATGCATTGTCTCTTTTTGGTTTCCTGCGTTTTTTCAAATATTTGAACTTTCAGAATGGTCTTCTGGGGTTGGCTACTCTTTTGGGTCTGAACTTACCATTCATTTTGTATTTTCTCTTTTTAAATGGTGTCCATGGTAATATAGAACGACAAACATCAAGACCAGGAGAAAAGTCTTGAGCTTTCTTCTTCCAACAACGATATTTAACCTTTTCCTTATACTTGAATAAGAGATCTATCCAATAAGTTTGATCAATCTTTTTGCCTTGGATTTTCAGATCTTTCATTATCATATCACCTAAATTTCCAGGCAATTTTGACAATAAGGAAATATTTTGAGTAGAATCATTGGTAAGATTAGCTTTATAAATCTTTTCCATATAATCATTACCAAATTGTTCTAAAAACTTCAAATCTTTTAATTCCATTCTTGCTAGATCGGTTATAATTTGTTTTATTTCATCAGCTGGTTCAGGAACAAACTGAGTTTTGAGTAGCAATTCTAATGTAGCTAATCCTGCAGTAGCTACATTCATTCTTTCTTCTTCTAATGGTCCCATCCACCAGTCATGGACAATTCCGGCCATTCTTTTCTCTACTAAGGCAAAAATAGAAATGTTGTCCAATCTGAAGACAACTTGCATTTGATAGAGGGCACCAATCCAAATTCTAATAGATTTTGCTGGATTTGTAGATTTGTCTAAGTCAAGAACATATCCAGTGGAATTGACTGCAAACAGATCTTCTTCAACTCGTCGGTATTTATGGACTTCACGAAGTATATTGGCTTTTTGGAGAGATAGGCAAAATGAAGGATGGAAACCTAGAGGCAACATTTTCTAAAGTGGCTATTTCACTTTTTGGTTTTTGAAAATTTATTGACTTTACTGGCTCTATTCTATGTTTAGCTTGGACGTTGGACTCAGCTTCATTTCCTTCTTGTTTTTCTTCTATATCCCAATAGTTAGGTGTATCCAAGGAACCCAAATTCTCTATATCTATGGATACGCCTAACTATTGGGATTTAGAAGAAAAACAAGAAGGAAGTGAAGCTGAGTCCAGCATTCAAGCTAAACAACGAATAGAGCCAGTAAAGTCAATCAATTTTCAAAAACCAAAAAGTGAAATAGCCACTTTAGAAAATGTTGCCTCTAAGTTTCCATCTTTCATTTTGCAATCTCTCCAAAAGGCCAATATACTTTGTGAAGTCCATAAATACCCATGGGTTGAAGAAGATCTATTTGCAGCCAATTCCACTGGATATGTTCTCCACTTAGACAAATCTACAAATCCAGCAGAATCTATTAGAATTTGGATTGGTGCCGTCTACTAAATGCAAGTTGTTTCCAGATTGGACAATATTTCTATTTTTGCCTTAGGAGAGAAAAGAATGGCTGGAATTGTCCATGACTGGTGGATGGGACCATCAGAAGAAGAAAGAATGAATGTAGCTGCTGCAGGATTAGCTACATTAGAGTTGCTACTCAAAACTCAATTTTTTCTTGAACCAGCTAATGAAAGAAAACAAGTTATAACCGATCTAGCAAGAATGGAATTAAAAGATTTGAAGTTTTTAGAACAATTTGGTAACGATTATATGGCAAAGATTTATAAAGCTAATCTTATCAAAGATTGTACTCAAAAGATTTCCTTCTTGTCAAAATTGCCTAGAAATTTAGGTGATATGATAATGAAAGATCTGGAAATCCAAGGCAAAAAGAATGATCAAACTTATTGGATAGATCTCTTATTCAGGTGTCAGGAAAAGGTTAAATATCTTTGTTGGCGGAAGAAAGCTCAAAAATTTTCTCTTGGTCTTGATGTTTGTCGTTCTGTATTACCATGGACACCATTTAAAAAGAGAAAATCCAAAAGGTATGGTAAGTTCAAACCCAAAAGAGTAGCCAACCCCAGAAGACCATTTCGAAAGTTCAAATATTTGAAAAAACGTAGGCAACCAAAAAGAGACAATGCACATTCTATATGCAAGCAAGAAGGTCATTTTGCCCGAAAATGTCCAAAAAGCTCTTCGAACAAATTGAAAGCATGTATAGAAATTGATGGGTTTGTAGATAACTAGTCTATTGTTGATTCCCAAGATGAAGTATCATATGTATATATCCTAACTGAAGCTTCTCTGTCCAATACTGAGTGAGTCCGAGATATTTGTCAGAAAATGAATATTTTTTATGATTGTTCTGAATCAAAGCATGAACCTGAATTGCACTTCAGCGATGAATATAGCTTAGATGAATACACAGATAAGACATCTGAAGATCTTTCAAATGATACTGTCTCTGCTCTAACCTCTGTTTCTACAGAGCAAGGTACTAAGAATTCAATATCCGTTTTAAATTCTCTGCCTCTACAATCCACATTTAATTCTTTCTGCCCCTATCCAAAGACAGTTTCTCCCCCATCCTCATCTCTGCCTATTTCCACATCTGTTAATACCGAAGAAAGTTCATTCCTCAAAAAGATTGTTAAAACTAACAATCTTCTATATATTCCTGTTGAAGTTTTCGTTAAAGGAGAATGGATTGTTGTGGATGTTTTCATTGATACTAGCAGCTCCAACAATTTAGCTTGCCCCTCATTATTCAAAGGTTTATGGAAGCCTTTACAACATATTTTGATTTTTGAGACCACTGGTGGCTCTGTCAATCTCACCCATTATTTTGATAATGTTTCTTTAAAAATTGGGGGGAGTATTGTACAATTCTCTGCAATTCAACATTATGATGCCTCTGCAAGTTTGTTTCTTGGGATGCCATTTATTAATTCTGTATTGCCTATTACAATCAGTGAAGATAAAATAATCTTCAATATAAAAAAGAAGGCAATTTCAGTTCCAAGATTGACCCTGGCTAATTCCGAAGCTAGAAGGGAACATAGTGAAAAGAAAGCAGAGATAAAAAAATCCCAAAATGAGTCCCATGATTGGCAAGAAGTATTGCAGATCTATGAGAAAATGAGTCAGTCAAAACAAAAAGCCAATAGAAATCCTGATTGGTCTCCTAAACAAATGAATATTTTTGATGAATTGTTGAAATGTTATTCTGAGAATCCTCAAGCATTCTGGAGTGTAGAGAGTCCCCAGCAAGACATAATCACTCTCCATGATAATGGGGTTAAAGGAAAATTAATACCCTGCACTCCAAATGATGAAAAAGAAATAAGAAAGCAAATTGAAGAATGATTAAAATTGCAGTTGATTGAACCAAGTTCTTCATATTATTCATGTTCTACTTTCGTGGTAAGGAACCACTCTGGAATAGTCAGAGGATAAGATAGAATGGTAATCAATTATAAGCCTTTGAATGCAATCACAAAGAGCTTTGATTATCCTCTACCACTCCAGGAAACAATAATGCAGAAAATCCAGAACAACAATATCTTCAACAAGTTCGATATGAAATCTGGTTACTACCAGGTCCAAATCAAAGAAGAAGATCAACACAAAACAACTTTCACATGTCCCGCAGGTTTTTACCAATGGAGAGTAGTTCTGTTTGGTCTGAAGAATGCTCCAGCATTCTTTCAAAGATGAATGGATCATATCTTTGGTAAATATGATTTTATTGTCGTATATATTGATGATATTTTGGTTCACAGTCAAGATCTTGAATCACATCTGAAGCATTTATAGATATTCCTTGAAGAAGCAAAACAACATGGGATTGTTTTGTCCGAGAAGAAAATGCTTATGTTCCAAGACAGTGTTGATTTTTTAGGTATTCATGTTATAGATGGAAAAATTCAGATGCAACCCCATGTATTGACCAAGCTATCTGAATTTCTTGATCAATTGCAAGATGTAAAAATGGTTCAGTGGTTTCTAGGAATTTTAAATTATGTACATAAATATATTCCTAGACTATCAGAAAAAACTGCCCCCATTCGAAAGCATTTGCATTTTGGATGGTCACCACAAGCCACAAAAGCAGTTCAATTACTAAAAGCTGAATGTCAAAATCTCCCTGAGCTTAAACCACTAGGTAATGGATTTCTCATCCTTCAGACTGATGCCTCTAATAATTTTTGGGCAGCAATTCTTTTTGAAAGAAAGGGATAAAATGAAGAAGTTTTATGTGTATATGCATCTGGAGAATTTTTAATTCACCAGAAAAATTATTTTCAAGCAGAAAAAGAAACTCTTGTTATTTTCAATGGCATACAGAAATTTGAATTATCTTTAGCCCCTCCCAAGTTTCTGATAAGAACAGATTCGATGAATTTCAAATATTTCTTATCAGCAAAGATCTCAAAACAACTCGCAAGAGGACGACTCTTGGCATGGCAAATTTGGTTTAAAATGCATGATTTTGATGTTGAATGGGTTCCAAGTAACTCCAATTATTTGATTGATTCTCTTACTAGAGAAATGAACAAAGTCCATGTTCACCGGCAAAGAATAGATATTTTTAATCTTCCTGGTAAGACTCCTGTAGATGACGATTTTGAGACCTTTGTCAAAAGATTTCAGATTCTTGAATTAGTTCTTGGTGATTTGGTTAATGAAATCAAAACGGTTATTGGATTGAGACCTAGAATAAATCAGTGTATACAGAGATGTCAAGCATGGCAGTCCAAAAATTTTGGTGTTTTGTTAGGTCTAGATGAAGAGTTGGTAAAGGTATATCCTCTACCTAATATGAAAGTGAAACTTTATTTTAAGACTCTTGATGACTACTGGACCAAAGAATACACTGAAGCCATGATCAAAGTTTTACAAACTTTGAATTATTATCAGATAATTGGAGGAATAGATTTCTCTTTTGTTGTTTACACCTCTGCCAAAATGTTAGATTTGGATGAAATTAATATGACTGAAAGGGTTGGAATATTTTTGAAATCTTTAAGAATTCCTGATCTCTTTGAAGAACTTGATGCTACATTTCTTCAAAGAAATGATGAAAATTTTGCAGGTACAGATTCATTCCCCTAGTATGAACTTTTTGAGCCGTTCGCAGACTGGGAAATGAAAGATGGTTGTTGCCAAAAGAAGCCACAGACTAGAGGTTCTCAATGTGTTGAAAGGACATTACAATATCTGAGAACATTTTCTACACCTTGGGATTATCAAAGTTTAGAATTTCGAAATCCTATTGTCCCAAATCCTTTTGCACAGCTATATGGACCAGACAGAGTTGAAGCATCCGTGATAGCCAACAATCAAGAAGAAATAAATAAAATCACTCTTTGGTTAAAATAATTTCATAGTCTCAGGTTACCAGAAAAATTTTCCATGATTCAAACATTAGAGAAACTTCAAGGCAGATTTGGAGTAATTAAGTTGCTAATTAATCAAAAGGAATTAATTACTATTTGTGTCATGGCCGGAAATTAGAGTGATGATGTGGTATGTTTGATAAACTTGTTACTATCAACTAAGGTTTGCTCTTCTATCATTTTTGAATTAGGTTGGCAACAGCAAGAGAATACCAATCATAATTGCAAGTTGTGGATCCAGTGCGCCATAGAATGCCCTATCAGCATGTTTCAAATCTTCAAGTGGGAATTATTAGATGGAGTTGAATTGTGAGTCCTAACAATGCTTGAGTTCTGTAAAAGCAAGAAAGATTCATTTCTTGACATAGAAATTGATCTGATGGCTTATGTTAATAGATGGACAAAGGCTGACAATGAGTACATCTTTCCACAAAAGAATCTCTATGTCATGACAGATACGGTAAAGTTTGATACAGGAAAACCTTCACGGGAACCACTAAAAGATGAATCTTTAGTCATCTCAACTAAAGAAAAAGAAGCTACAACAAAATGAAAAGAGAAGGTTTCTGAAGAAAAGGCAACCTTGTTCGTAGACCTGTACCAAGATGCTCAAGAGAAACAAGACCACACATGGGAGACAGAATATTTGGAGTGGTTAAATAAATCTTGGCAAGAGAAAAAGCTTCTCTCTTCCTCATTCGAATCTGACCCTGATCTTGGATATGATAGTGACCAAAGTTCGAAAAGGCCTTGGTAGTGCGTCTTTCTTTTTAATTATTGTACTCGAGAATATTGAGCAGACACCGTCAAGACTAAGTAATGTCTGACAAGGACCCTCAATAATTCTCATATATTTTTACTTATAAGTATGAGTCTTGTAGATAGAGAGTGCATCTGTGTGTGTGAGAGTGTATGAGTGTTTGAAAGAGTTTGGAATCTGTGCTTTAAGAGACCAGAGACTGGAAAGCTCTACTCTTTGAGGAATAACCTGGTATGTAATAATTTCCTTGAATTAATACTGAAGCCTGTTGGGCCGCCTATCTGAAGACAATTTGTTCCAAGATCATCCCAAAGCGAGACTGTAAAGCGAGTTGGAGAAGCGAAGGAGTCATGTGTCCCCATATTTCTCGAGCTGGTGTGAGGAATTTCAGCATATTGTTCAGAGGTTCAAGTAAGTTATTGAGTCCATCATCTTCTCATGCACTCAATCATTATTTACATGCCCCAGAAGAATGTGGATGGAGATGATCAATTTTTCACGGTCCCACACCTGAGTTTCGATGTCAAGTTGCGAAAATTAGATCTGCCCTTCACCATTCGTGATCTGAATTCAGATACCAGGAGGAACTTCATTGAGGAGGATATTAACCGTAGCATGGAGGTCTAGGGCATTATTTTTAATACATTTTCCATCTTGGATTCATTAGGAATCGATCACTAAAGAACCCTGACGAGTAAGCCAGTATGGAGCATAGGTTCCATTCTTCCACCCACGGTTTTTGAGGATGTCGGGAGAAATTCGGAAAATTTTAGTAGCTGCCATGGAGGTCTGCTTGAGATGGTTGGATTCTTGGAACCCCGAAGGTGTGTCTTTTTACTGCAAAATCCTGTTGTTTGTTGTCAACTAAATAACGACTCCCTATTATTTCCCTTGTTGATTAATGTTTTTGCTCGACTATGGACTCTGTTGTTTGTTTTTATCTAAATAAAGGCTCCCCATTGTTTTGCCTGCTGATTAATATTTCTGCTCCACAATGGATGCTCCTACTGAATTAGAGTTGAGTCTAAATGTGTCAGTGGGGTTAAAAAAATCGGAAGTGTTATTTTCTTTTTATAGAGTAAATTTTTATTTCTAATAAACTAGCAACCACAATAGTTTTTTTATATATTAAAAAAGATGGAGGTAAATTGGCTAATGGTACACAGGGTGCATCATTCTTTGTTATAAATGGATTAGCGTATATGTGGTATGACTTTGCGAAGCACTTGAGGAATCATCTGGTTTGCTTGCTTTTTAAAGTAGTGCAGAGAGATTTGATTTTTATTTTTATTTATTTTTAATGGGCGATATTTTGTATTTTTTTTTAATTTAAAAAAGGCATATTTATTAGCAGATTCATATTTAAATCAGTCCACAAAGTTAGATGGAAAAAATTACACAAACTTAAAATTTAAAATTTAAGTCGCCAATGAGAATGTAAGAGTACAATATTTGGACAATAGTATTAGGAGATAAAATCAAACCAATAACACCAACAACTCTAGTTCAAGATTGGGAGTGTAGAGAGACCAGCTCTCAGCAGGGTACTCTTGTGAATGTCTATAAAGGAAAACATTATAACCTCATGGATTGTATATATTCCAAGAAACCTAGGAAACACTTAAAATGTTATATTAAACTTCCAATGCTAAAGTGTTATTTTTAAAGAAGAAGCTTTTCTTAATTACATTGGACGTAAATGAAAACATTAGTAATTTTCTTTCTAGAATAATTTTGTTTTTTGATAAGCTTAGTGCTATTGGTGAAAATATTTCTAGCATTGATCTACTAATAATTACATTAAATGAGTTTATTATATGATTATCATATGTTCATTAGTGGACTTACAGCTAGGGAAAAGGGTCCTACCTTTGATGAATTAACAGGTATTCTCTTGCAAGAAGATGAAAGAAGGAAGAATCTTAGCAGTAGATCTGAAAGCTCTGATTTGGCATTGGTAGCCAAAGGGATGTACCCATACAAACAATAGTCATGCGACAAGAACAAAGCAAGAAAGTCGCAATCACAACCACATTAAGGCACAACACCACCAAGGACAAATACACTTATGAAGAGGAAGGATGGATGCCTCTATTGTGGTAAGCATGCACACTTTACTAAATATTGCAATAAAAAGAAATTTGTTGAGTCCAATCATAGAGGTCATTCATGAAATTTTGCTAATAAACAAACATTGGTTTGTGATAATCTCTAAAATATTAAATTATTCATTTCAGATGTCGCTCTATCAACTGAAACTCATGATGTTAATGCATGGTTTATTGACTCTGCTACTTCAATTCATATGACATGCAAAAACGAAATATTTAATACCTAGCATGAAAATAATAATGGTACTCACATCTATCTAGAGGATGTAAGAGCTCACGAAATCAAGCGTTATTGTGATGTATGTGTAACTTTACCAAATGACCATTTGAGACAAATACAAAATGTGATGTATGTCCTTGGAATCAAGAAGAATTTGATTTTTGTGTCCATCGTTTCAGATAAGAATCTCAAATTTGAATTATTTAAGTCATATTACATTATAAAGGATATATAGGATAACTGCAACATCATAGCATGGGAGTGCATGTTGGAGGACTGTACAAGTTTGATATTAACATACAATATCATCAAGCAATGGCATCTACAACCATGACATTGGAGGATCTATGGCATCAAAGGTATTTCCATCTCAATCATAATGATATTGTGTTACTTCATAAGAAGGGTATGGTGGAAGGTCTTCCAAATTAAGAATGATTGTCTTGAATATGAAGGGTGTGCATTAGGCAAACAACAGAGGGAAGAGTTTCATATAAGAAAAGAAAAGAGAAATAGGGAAATTTTGAAATAATTCATAGTTATATATGTGGATCCATGCAAACTAAGTCATTGGGTAGAGCTTCATATTTTCTTATTTTCATTGATGATAAAACTAGATATACATGGGTCTAATTTATCAAAACAAGAATTGATGTCTTTGAATATTTTAAGCAATTTAAAAATATGGTTGAGAAGCAAATAGGAAAATATGTCAAGATCCTTAGGTTACATCAATGCGGGGAATACACATCATGAGAATTCAACAATCATTGCAAAACCAATGGAATTTAGTGATAGTTTATAGTGCAACATATTCCCAAACAAAATGGTGTATCATGTTGAAAAATGTCAAGAAATTCTCAATTTGATTTTTCCTTGATTAATTGAGCAAATTAGAATTTCCACGTCACCTGAAAACTTGGATGCAGTTAACTTGTGTCACATGGTTGTTGTCACTCAGTTAGCTCAGTAAATTTGAGTTAGAGGAGTTAGATTTCAGTTAAGCATGTGTGATTGCTAATTTGTAGCAATCAAGGTCAGTTATTTCAAGTTGTTTTTAGTTAAACTAGTTCTAATTGTTGGAGGAACTAGTAGAAGGTCAATTGTGCAGTGGGACTTTAGTCAAACTCAGTGATCAACCAATTAACTAATCAATCAACACAAAATAGCTATGCATGCATAAAATTCGAGTTCCCCGGGATTGGTGGAGATTCCAAGGCAATGTATCATTAGTTGTAGACTAGTCTTGAGTCTAAAGGTGGTGCATGCAATCAGATGATCAACATTGGGAATCGCACGATCAATTTGAAGAATTTCCTACATAATAGGGGCCTAATTTCTCAAGGAATTATGCAAGGAAATAGGGGCTCCAAAAGAGTAAAAGATTGACTAAGTTTAGGTCAGAGCTTCTCAGTCAGTAGAGAGGTAGGTTATTTACTTGAAGGTTGTGCTCAGTTGAGAAAAGAAATTGTAATACATATCTTTTCATTAGATTAATGAAAGCAGGCATTGGAGTTTTTAGGAGATTTTTTCCCCCTAAAAAAATAATGTTCACATGTGTGTTATTTCTCATTATATGTTTGTGATGGATGTTTTAAATTGTGAATTGATTTCCTCAGAACAATAGAGTAGGTATGTGTCTTATGATTTTGATTAAAACTTCATAAGAAGTTGCAAATATACATCATAATTTATAAATGGTATTAGAGAAGGATTCACATTAGAGCACAAATTTCAAAGTTATTTCTTAGGTGGTTTGATTTTGAAGTTCAGTGTAGCAAGATCTCTTCAAAGCCGAGAATATCACCTTCAACGGTTTGAGGGTAGAGTATGCCTTTGAAAACAACTCTAATTTCATCGCATGGAAGAATCACATGGAAGCGGTATTGGATGACAATTGATTGCTAGAATACATCAAGACAAATGTTGAAAAACCATTAGCATCTGACGCCTAGAACCTTGTTCAGCAAAAGAAAGATGTAGCCAAGGCAACAAGAATAATATTGGAGGGAGTACGAAATAACATTGTCTCAAATATCCATGGAAAAGAAGCTCCATTTGCAATGTGGAAAGAAATAACAAAATTGTTCGAGAATGGTATTGACCATAGGAACTTGGTGCTCAAGGATAAACTTTCAAATATCAAAATTAATGTAGAAGAATGACATTATTACATAATATCTGAGTAGGTTCACACAATTTTGTGATAAACATGGTGGACTTGGTGTTAATGTTGCAGAAGATGACTTGGTAAGCCTAGTCCTTCTAGGCCTTCCCAAGAGATGGCATAACTACTAAGATTTAGTGAACAGGAGGGAGAAACTACCAAATTAGGAACGCTTATGGTCTGAATTAGTACAGGAAGAAATAATGTAGAATATAAGACATGTGACTTCATCCAAGGGCAAGGATGAAGAAAAATTTGCATTGGTTCAAAAGGGAAAGAAAGGAAAAGGCAAGAAATCTCAAATCAAACCAGAGTCTAGCCAAGGGGAAAGAAGAAAGATTTTTCGAAAATTAAATGCTTCCGTTGTCATGAATTTTGGCACAATGCCATGAAGTGCCCACACAAAAATTCAAGCAAGAAGACCACAGGAGGAGGAGTAAGTGAAGCCTTGCCTTCACGGTTCAAGCTTGACTTTACCCTTATCACATGCATGGCCAACGCATTGATGGGGAGTGTGTGGTACTTGGACTCAGGTGCATCATTCCAAATGACACGGTATAGAGAGTTTTTTAGTGACTTGGAAGAAAAAGATTTGCAGAAGCACATTGAGCTAGGAGATGACAAAAGGTACAACATGGTAGGGGTTAGTATAGTCACCTTTCAGAGGGAGTTGGGCTCTCATCTCAGGCTCAAGGATGTCATGTTTGTTCGGGCCTAAAGGAAAATCTCATCTCTGTTGCAGTTTTGGAAGACCGTGTTTATGATGTGATCTTCAGCCAATGAAAGGCATTCTCGAGACACATAGCAATGGGACAGGTGAAGCCAATCTAAGTTCATGTGAAGAACATAAATAAGGTGAAGGTGAAGGGTTGCGATGTTAGTGAACTTTGGAACAAAATAATTTTCCATTTGAATCATGGTTCCATGAAGATTATGTAGCAAATAACCACACGACTCCCTAAAGGAGCACTTGAGTAGCAGGATGTATGCAAAGGATGTACCTTGGGGAAGTACAAAAAATACAAATTCCATGATCAGGACAACAAAGCGCATGGAGTCTTGGGAAGGATCCACTCTGATGTCTATGGACCTTTCTTGACAACCTCCACTTCTAGAGAAAAATATTTTGTCATTTTTATTGATGACTTCTCATGAAAGTGTTGGATCTTCTTCATGTGGAGGAAACATGAGACATTCTCCAAGTTCATAGAATTAAAGGGATTGGTTAAGAAAGAAACCAGCAAGAAGGTGAAGGATCTCAGGAAAAATAATGGAGGTGAGTACCTTTCGATCGAATTCAAAAATTTATGTGTGAACGAAGGCATTCGACAAGAGAACATAACACCCCACAACCCATAGAAGAATGGGGTGGCGGAGAGAAAGAATTGTAGAGTTGTGGGAGTTGAGAGGGCGATGTCACATGACCAAGGCCTACCACTACATTTGTGGTTATAGGCATGAAACACATCAGTCTATTTGCAGAACCAGATTCCTCATCGGATTATGGGCATGATTACACCAGAGGAATATTTCTCGGGGAGAATGTTGGATGTGTCGCACTTCGGGGATTTTGGGGCCTCTATATAGTGCCATGTCTCCAAAGAGTCAAGGAAGAAGCTTGAGATGACAACAAAGTTGGGGGTGTTTATAGGTTACATAGAATCTCCCCACAACTAACATGTGTACCTACCATCCCTCAGGATTCCAATAATGCAAAGGAATCTAAATTTTGATGAGGAGAAATCGACGCAATTCTCTCTTGAGAGGGAATTTCATAACCCACCAAAAGAGGATCTTTTAACTCCAAAGGTGGAGCCTCAAGAAGTTGTGGAGCAGCCACAAATTGAGGAGAAGAGAGTGGAGACAACCACTCAAGCAGAACTATCCAGAGAAGGCAAGAAAAGAACCAAGGAAGCCAGGAGACTTGTGTAGGATGCAAGGGAGAATGTGGGTGATCCTTCAAATTTGCAAAGGTAGAGAAGGTCACGTAATTGGTACACTCGCTACATGGCAATAATGACTGAGCCTGGACACATTGAGCCATCCTATTTCGAGAAAGCAGTAAGAAACCTATATTAGTTTGATGTGGAGCTTGATTATATTTTTGATTCAGAGGTCTTGTTTCAGCTTTGTTTGAATCCCAATCCCTGACGGAGGGGTATGGGGGGATTTCCTCCCAACTATTTCTTCTTGGGAGGTACAGGGGGGGCTGACTAGATATTTGGAACCCACCCCCCCAGCGGGGCTTTGGGGTCAGTGCCCTCGAAGCTAAAAATAGATGAAAATTTGTGTTATAAAATATTATAATTTTGTAGTCAATATGGGTCGTTCATTAAGCAGATGATCTGATGGTAGAAGTTATATTTCATTTAGGGTTTTTCCCCTAGATTGAAACCCCTCAATTTATATGAAGGATTTGTATTGCGGATGAGGATGATTATTTTGGGCGAGAAAGAGAGATGCGACTTTGTGAGGGCGAACGGGAAATTATAGTAGATCTATTGTAGGTTTTATCTCTTCATTTTGTTGAATAATATAAAGGGAAGGACTGGTTGTTTCTTCATGGACGTAGCCCAAATTGGGTGAACCATGTATATCTATATCTATTTTATTCTATGCATTTATGTATTTATGTTTCTACAATATTTTGTGTATTTCATTGCCTCGTTAATTAATTTCTAATAGTATGGTTTTATGAAATGGTGGAGGAATACAAATCTATTGTAATGAATAGTGTTTGGGAAGTGGTCCCAAGACCAACAGATAAAGAAGTTGTGAGTTCAAGATGGATTTTCAAGGTTAAGCAAGTAGCAAATGAAAGCATAGAGAATTATAAGTCAAATTTGTGGCCAAGGGGTACTCTCGATTTTAGGGAATTGACTTTCAGGAGACCTTTTATCATGTAGCAAGGTACTCATCCATTACATCAATTCTTTCTCTAACTTCACAAATGGAGTGGAAGATGCACCAGATGGATGTAAAATCAACATTTCTCAGTGGGGTTATTGAGGAGGAGGTGTACGTCAAGAAACCAAAAGGATTTCATATATTTGATCGAGAGTTTCATGTGTGTAGACTCAAGCGATAATTCTATGGTCTCAAACAAGCACCTTGTGCTTGGTACACCAGGATGAATAGCTATCTCACCATTTTGGGCTTCACCAAAAGTGAAGTGAATGTGAACCTCTATCATATCTTGGTTGAAAGTAAATTTCTTATTATTGTCTTATATGTTGATGATTTAATTTTAAGTGGCGATGAGTAGCTGATCAAATCTTGCAAGGAAGACCTTGTAAGAGAATTTGAAATGAAGGACATGGGTCTCATGCACTACTTCCTTGGGTTGGAAGTATGGAAAGGTGATGGGGAATTTTTTTTCTCTCAAGGAAAGTATGCAAATGAGATACTATAAAGATTTTTCATGGAGAGTTGAAAACCCATGGAGACACCTCTAGCGACCAACTAGAGGAAGGAGAATACCACTTCAAGTGAAGAAGTGGATGTTACAATTTATTGGCAGCTAATGGGTTCACTGATGTACCTTGTGAACACATGACCAGATATGTTCTATCTAGTGAACCAACTCAGATAAGCTATGGTTAGGTTAAACAAATTATTTTGGAGGGTAGTTAAGCATGTTTTATGGTACCTCAAAGGCACTACCCAGTTTGGACTATGGTACAGACAGATGGTGGGATTGAAGATGTGTGGATTCACATATACATATTGGGTGGGAGTCTACAAGATTGAAAAAGTATGTCAGGCTTATTTTCAGTGTTGGTTCCACAATCGTTTCCTCGTATAGCAGGAAGCAAATATATGTAGTGCTTAGCTTAACAAAAGTGAAATACATGGCTTCTAATTAAGCAGTATATGAGGAAATTTATATGAGAAAGATATTTGTGGGACTATTTGGTCAGATGATGGATCCAACTGTGATTTACTGTGATAATCATAGTTGCATCAAGTTCTCTACGAATCATCTTTTTCATGATTGATCTAAGAATATGATATATGATATCACCATTTATGGGACTGTGTGTAGAGGAGGATAATGTTGCTACAATACATTTTGACAAAGGAGAAAAATGTTGAAATTTTTACAAAGGCCTTATCAAGAGGGAAATTCGAGTTCCACAGGTTCATGATAGGGGTGGTTGATGATCCCTTTCTTGATGAGATGGAGTGTTGAAAAAAGCAGCAAGAAATTATCAATTTGATTTTTCCTTGATTAAATTGGTAAATTTTGAATTTCCACATCAACATATAACTTGGATGCAATTAACTTATGTGACATGCCTCTTGCCACTCAGTTAGCTCAGTAAATTTGAGTTAGAGGAGTTAGATTTCAGTTAAGAATGTGTGATTTCTAATTTTTAGCAATCAAGGTCAGTTATTTCAAGTTGTTTTCAGTTAAATTAGTTCAAATATTGGAGGAACTAGTGGAAGGTAGTTTTGTAGTCAGACTTTAGTCAAACTCAGTGATCATCCAACTAACTGATCAATCAGCCCAAAATAGCTAGTGCATGCAGATAACTTGAGTTCCATAGGCTTGGTGGAGATTCCAAGGAAGTGTAACATCATATGTAGACTAGTGTTGTGTGTACAGGTGTCATGTTTAGTCTGATGATCAACCTTGGGAATTGCACAATCAATTTTAGGAATTTCCTAAATAATAGGGGCCTAATTTCTCAAGGAATTATGCAAGGATATAGGGACTCATGTAGAGGCATAAATTGGCTAAGTCTAGGTTAGAGATTCACAGTGAGAAGAGAGAGGATATTCACTTGTAGGTTATGCTCAGTTGAGAAAAGAAATTGTGGTACATCTCTATTCATAAGATTAATGCAAGTAGATATTGGGATTTTTACCATATTTCTTTCCCCTAAAAAAATAGTGTGTTCATGTGTTTTCTTTCTCTTTACATGTTTGTGATTGATGTTCTAAATTTTGAATTGATTTGCACAGAGTAGTAGAGTAGGTTTGTGTCTTGTGATTTTGATTAAAAATTCATAAGAAATTGCAAATATACATCATAATTTCTACATATCGGAAAGAAAAAAACATAACATTGGTTAAATGTGCTTGAAGCATTATAAAAGGTAAAAAATTTACTAATGGTTTTTGGGCTGAACAAATTATCAATATTGTGTATTTGAAAAAATAGAATTCCTACAAAATGCATAGAGCACAAGATACCTTATGAAGCAAAAACAACATATTAAACTACTTCCTAACTAGAAAGATAGAGATTGAAAAGTTTTCCCAACTCTCGATCCACTCACCACTAGGTTAGGAACAACCAAGCTAGAGAAAATTTTGCATTTTCCTAATATTCAATAACCTCTTAAAAAACATAAGATAACTACTCAAGTAGAGAAAACCTCTACACCATAATGAAGAATTATTACAACCACAACCTACTCGTATGATCAAAAGTATCATTCATTGATCCATTAAGAGAAGTAGGGGCTAATAATTCCTACCATTGCTATGAGACGTGGTGAGAAGGGATAGATATCTCTCATATTGATAGCCACCTAAAGTTATGACATCCCATTTGTTGATCTCGTGTCTAAGTGATGGATTCCCATTGGTGCATGTAGTCTCCATGACATGTGATGATATATAGTTCATGGAAAATCACATTTGTTAATTCAATTGTTTTGACATATTATTGTACCTATAACTAGTCTGTGTTGATATAGCACCCTCTTCTTACAATATCTTAACAATCATTCACTCGAATGGAAAGTATATGTGGGTACTCTATGTAGTTTGTGCACTTAATGGTACTAAATATGGAACTTATGCAATTTGTATAATATTTCTTCATGAGCTCTCCATATGTTAAAAGGTTCGACTTTATAGGATTTGGGAGATTTAATTTCCTATGTGGGTGGTATTCCTTCCCTTCTGTTATATTTTATGAAGCCCATTAGAATTCATTATGGCATTCATGGGAATTATGTCATATAAATAAGAGTTAGTTTAAGCTCCCTAGTTGATACATCAAAAGATTTGTCAAATATATTTCTAGAACCTAGGTAGTGTATTAGAAAGCTACACGTTTTGACACACCTATACTTACTATAACCTAAACCTATTTTATCATTGTCTTTTCCCTTATTTGAATTTTTAGATTATAATTTCATAAATATTGTTCTAAGCACAAATGGGTTCCATTTATGAATTTGGGTTACAATAGATTTTACAAAGTATTTTGGAAGTTAAAACAAAATTCATTAATGGCTTCAATGCCATAATAAAAGAATATTACAATGTGATTCTGTTGATTATCATGAACCAAATTATAATTGTAACCACCCCTCACAACATTTACCCACTTTTGCAAGCCCTCCTGATAAATGTGAGACTGAGTGCTACTATGACATGACCTAACCTCTAATGTTCCATTTAAGGAAATGGGGACTACAAGATGAACACTTACTAATGTCCTACAAGGACTACAAATAACTTAGGAGTTGAACAACCACCCTAGGTGATCAATCCATGAGTTGGAACCCTTTTCACTAACCTAGCACCCCCAACCACATGCTCAACAAGGCAAGATTATGGTCATATGCCTCCAACCGCACACATAGGCCTATTTCCATGTAGTTATGACCTAATTTCCCTAGTTCAATGTTAGTGGTCTCGATATCTTAGCCACTTTTCTAGGCTATCCTCTAGACAATTTCCTAGAACTTCCTGTAACTTTCCACAATCATAATTAACATGACAACAATACCAAATCACATTCAATTTTGAAGCCAAATCTTGACCTCAACTACCTAGAACATGATATACATTTTTGCAAACATATGGTAAACATATAAGTTACAGGTCATGAATGCATATCTGATCATAAATATTTGAACATCATCTAAGGATCACTAAGAAGGTCTAATTCCCTCTCAATTAGCTACAAAAATGTTTGTTATCTTATGCATTCATCAACCATTCAAATATTTATCAAATCATGAACATGAGCCATAACTAGAGCACATCATAGAACCATTATTATAACCAACATATAACCAGAATATTAACCATGACTAAAATGCCATCAAATCCACATAATCACAAGTACAAGTTCTTATATATTACATTAGGAAAATATCTCTCATTAACTTATGTAAAATCTAACCTAGTCACAGACTTCCACATACCACCTGACCAAAGATTGGGTTGAACAAAATATTTATTTTAGCCAATCACCCCAATTCCATATTCCAAGCATGAATGTGGGATATCATGGTATAAGACAAGACATAATTAACCAAGTACTCTAGAGGATAAACAACTTCAACCCTCTAGCTACTGTGATCTCGCCAAAATCGGCCCAATATCACAAAACCAAACCAAGCTTGGATGCCTCAGAATTTCTTCACCATACCTTAAGGAATTTTCCTATATCCATCCACTTGTCGAGGGCTTCTCAGATAAAACCATATCTACACTCAACCCTTGGGAATTTTCCTAATACCACCTCACCTGGTTCAAAAAACTTCTGACAATGCAAATGTCAACCAAGAATGAATCCTATCACACTATGGATATCTATGAAATGGCAAGGCGAGGCTGAAGCCACTGTAAAACTAGGAAAAACCCATGCCAATGAAAAAAATGAACTATATAAACAAATTCATGTACCATGCATTCACACCTCATCTAGGAAATCACACATGCAACATGTTACCTATAAAATCGTCCTGCTGAAGTTGTTGATCCAACCTTCTCCTTGCTTTTTCTTGTCCTATGCTTCCCTTGTTTTATTTCTCTTCTCTGAGCTCTCTCTTTCTCTCTCCAACTAAGCCGAAGAAAAACTGACAAAAATCTCAACTAACAAATATTAAACTAGCAAAAGTTGTGAATTAATTCTCTAATGCCTTTTTCATTGATCTCCCTTTTTTCTTCATTTTCCTCTAGTTTGCCTTGCATGCAAAATTGTGTCTCTTCACCTTATTTTTATCTTATTTTCCTTTATTTCTTATAATTTAATGCCAATTATTGCCTCTTTTCATTTGTCAATTCCTTTGCAAATTCTCATAGCCATTATTAAACCAAAAACGATGCCCACTATAGTGTTTACCCAAAATTTAGCTTGGAAATCGTGTCCCATAACCTCTATCTTATTTTTCCTTTATTACATGAAAATTCAACTCGGGGCTATTAAAAACCCCTCCCCCTTGGGGGAACACAGTCCTCGGTGTTCTATGACACTTATGAACAACAAATCACTGAAAACAAAACATACTGCATATGCAGCTAGAGAATTAGCTCGATATAGTATTTATAATGACATCTTGCTCAAAAGCAAAACAAACATACCGATTATTGGAGATTTGTAAAAAAACTCATTGCGATAGTTACAGCCATACATATATGTATATATACCAAAAACTCATTTTCTTGAACCAGGGAAAAAATAAGGATGTAAATCTTGCAGGTAATCAATCATCTCCCATGTGACGAGCCCCAGTATAGTAGCAAGGATTCTTCAACTCCTAGGGCGACCACCTTTACTTTATCAAATGGGGTTCATACAAACTTGAAGGTGACAGTGTTATATGCATAGTAGATGCAAAAGTCTACTCTTGTCACTTTTCAACTGGGGCGATAAACCACTAGGGTTTTTACAACGAGTCTTCTATTAAATAGAAGGAGGCATACTACTAATAGTGAATGTAAAGCTATCTTTAATGCAAAAAGTAAATGCTTGTATATTTTATGAAAATGAAAGTACTGAATGGGAAATGCTATGAAATGACATGAAATGACCTAGCTAAGAATTAACACACATTACTTGCAAAAGAAACGTAATTAACCTTGCATATAATCATCCAGCTATCTGGACTAAGTAGGCGTTGTAGCTCCAAATCACACCAGCAACACAAGTGCTGCAAGGGAGATAGAAAGCCTCCTAGAGACAACCTCTAGGTTGATTGTAGACCAATTCCTAGGAAATATTAAATAGAGGGTTCCTTAAGAGATAATCTATGATGGGTTTTTAGCATTCTAATTGTCAAGTAAAAATGTAATAGGATGGGCTTGGTTCAGTAATCCTTCATTGAGGTAGTTTCAATTCAACACATGGATCCAAATGTTGGGGGTATATTGGGGAAATATCAAAGAGAAATGAACTCTTCTTCTGGTGGCTGACACACAACAATGAGACAGCTTAAAGCTGAAATTATAGAAATGGTGGAGAGGAGGAAAGGAAGGAGAGAAATAGATGCATAGGGTTGTAAAAAACAGAATCCTAAGCAGCAATGTTCCAATAGAAATATGGAATTCAATGTATAGGGTTGTAAACAACATATAATCCAAAGCAAATATTTTCCAATAGAAATATGGAAGAGGGAGGAGGTGGAGTGATAGAAACAATGGAGTACTTATTGAGGTTTCATGCCTATAACATGGGTACCTTTGTCACTAAACAATGTGAGAAAGGTTGTGCTCATACAGGTACTGTAGGCTAATTTAATAACACAAGTAAATCTATAGTTACTACAGGTACTGTAGGCTATTGAACAACACAAGTAAATCTATAATACACATACGCACTATTCTCTATTTAGTAGCTAGGGTAAATCCATGAACCAAGGAGAAACCAACAATATCATCACACTATTTCAGAGAAGGAAAAACAACTTATGAAATGAGGTTATATAAGGGAAAACATACTGCACATAAATCATGCTTGGAATTAATAGGGAAATTCCATTTATCTTAAAGGGTCCAAATAACTAGTCCACACATTCAACACAATATCACTGAAGACCCCATGAAAATTTTTTGAACCAAATGGCATCTCAGAATTCAGACCCTGCGGGTGAAAATTTCTGGAATTATCCAACCCCTATTAAAGTGTTGCTTCCCCTTTTCTATAAGAAGAGGGTGAGATGGAATTACAGTTTATAAAATATTTGAGCCAGAGCTCTAACTGTCTACTAGATTAGCTGTCTTGGCCCATGTAAGGCATTGTTTCCCAGAATGATTACAATTGGGATTCGTTCCCTTCTTGGAAACAAACAGAAATTAATGAACAGAGAAAGAAAATTGAAAGAGGAAGGAGGAAGTGTCCCTCGTTGTCCCTGTGAAGGCCTCTGGTCAATCCACATCTCAGTTGTGATGCACTCCCCCTATTGCTCGACCGTTTTCTGTCAATTCTTCCTTTACTGCATGAACGACTGGTTTTGTGGAATAAGTAGTGGTTCGTTGCAAATTCCTATTACGGAGTAGGAATGGAGTGCATTGATGCATTCCTTTGTCATGTATTGGAGTGGAGCTCCATGCCAAGCCATTAAATCTTGTTGAGCCTCCCCATACTAGTTCACCACTGCACCATGCTTTATTCAATGCTCTAGCTACCGACCCATATGCCTTTACTGCCCTGTACCGTGCCCTAGGGGCCTTGCTATAGTCAGGGCCCTTACCTTTACAAACAGTACAGAATGGTGGGTTTTAATGTTCCTTATCCCCCTTGAGTTTAGCCCTTTATATTTGTGTGCTCTTCATATGAGCAGGGACTGCAACTAGGGACTCAACCTTTAGGGGCTAAGACCTTTTAGATCTATGATTGGTGTTTTCTTTCCTTTATTACTGGGAATCCCACATCCTAAGATATCCCATGCCTGTCTCTGATAGCACCAAGTGATACCAGTATTCCCTGATCTGTGGGATTGGAACCATCGACTCTATCGCAATCACAATATGGGAGAGGGAGGGATCTTATGCTTTTTTAAATCGCATGCCGACAATTCATATGTGAATCCCTCCATAGATATGTTAAATCAAATATCACATCCAAGAGGATTCCCCGCATATTGCAATTGGAAGACTGGAGACTTTTGTGTAGGAGCACTTTAGCATATGTGATCACTAATCACCAATCTACAGGGGCTTGACATCATCACTGCCACATGTCACTCTATGAGTGGTGACACATGTCACCTAGAAATGCCCCTGTAGGACCCTTGAAAATGCCGAATCTAAGTGACACGTGTCCTCCATAATTGTCGCGTCAGCTTTTGTACTACCATGTGGAGGAGAGGGAAAGGGTATGCCCGGCCTTGGTTTTTCCATGCATTTCCTTTGTTAATCCTTTTCGGCCTCCCTCGATGCTTTAACATTATATCACAAATTGGAAATATCACAAGGCTTTTAAAGTTAGAACCTTACCGCCATGTCGATCGCCGATTTTATGTTATGTGGGTTTTACTGTGATGTTGTAGGATGTGGGATAGTGGGATTTTGGTACTGCAGGACTGTGAGATCATGGTACTGCAGGATCACGGTATTGCGGGACTATCAGATCTCGGTACAGCGGGACTATGGGATCATGGTACTGCGGGACTGCGGGATATAGCTGATAGGGGGATGTGGTACTGCGATATAGCTGATATGCAGGATTTATTGTGCCTGGCGGGCCCTCCAATGTGCTCTTCTCTTTCATTTCAAGGCAAGATAACCCCCATCTTCAAACTGCTCTAACTTCTTATCTAGAAATTCATTTTTTGACTTTTATATATCATTGGAAATCTTATCACAAGCATTGTGCTGTGGAGAGGATTTGATTCAACTTTGAGAGCTTTAGTGGCTTAGGAAATGGCTTCAAACTTGACTTATTTTCTACACTCTGGGCAAATGATAACTTTATAAAGCAGTGAGTGACAACATTGGCTCCAACTAGGGACATTGCCTTGCTAGAAAGGTGTTGAGAACATGCATACCAGTATCCTTCATCATTGGGCATGGAGTCATAAATATATGAACTTTGTAACCAACAAAATCTCCATGGGACTTTCCTCATCAATCTAAAAATGCACAAATAAAAATTCTAACAACTGGAAAGTAAATGCTCACCTAGTGAGCTTATTTATATACATTCCTACTTATGCACAGGGGTCAATTCACCTAAGTGATTTCAACCCTCCAATGGAGCCAGGCCAACATTAGAGTATTGCGCCTTATGCCTTCACACTGCTGAAAAATAAAAATTAAAACAAGCATGCACCATGAAAAGTCTTGAAATAATGAACTTGATACATGCTTCTGATACCACCTCTGTTGTTGGCTTAAGAATGTCATTACGTAGTTAGCCACAGGGTCATAGACTAACCTGTAAAATTTTCAGCTGCCTTATTTTCATGAAATATCTTCTAACCAATATCCTTTTGGTCAAGGTAGCTAAAAACACTACTTGGTTGTTTTCCTTCTGCACATATTGGCCAGGAAGGGGAGGGTGACTTCTCTTCTTTGAGGAATTTGGGCTTAAAGAAATTTGGATCTAAAAGTTCCTTCCCCTTGTCAGCTGACCTCGGAGGCTCTTCTGAGGAAGTTCCTTCATTTTGGTCATGTCCCCATGATGTCCTTCTAGATGACCAAAGAGAATTTCTCTTGTGAAATTGAGCCGTTATGAAATAGAAGAATTTCTTGCAGAAATCATCCATCTCATCATCATTTAGCATTACATCAAGATCATTCTCCTCTTCTTCATGTGTCCTAACTTCTTGTTCTTCGTCAGAGAAAGAGTAATACTATCATCGAAGGTTTGTATTTTCTAACACTAGTTTTATCAGTTTATATAAGGAGTTCTTTATTGATATTTCCATCTCTCCATTGTCTCTTCCATTTCTTGACAAATGTAGCCACCAAGGTGTTTAAAATTAATATTCAGACAATGGAGTTGCCAGGGTGTTTATAATGAAATTCACAGTGGAATTTCCAAGGTGAGAGATCTTCAATCCACACTTCCATTGCTCACCTAACAGAGGAAATGTAAATTTTTGTGGTACCCAAGGAAAAATATTCTAATACGTTCCCCAACAATGACGCCAGAAAGATGTTATAGCTCCAAATCGCACAAGCAACACAAGTTCTGTAAGGGAGATAGAAATCCTCCTAGAGACAACCTTTGGGTTGATTGTAGACCAGTGCCTAGGACATCTTAAAGAGAGGAGTGCTTAAGAGATAATATGTGACAGGTTTTCAGCACTCCAATTGTCACGTAAAAAGGTAATAGGATGGGCTTGGTTCAATAAGCCTTTACTAAGGTAGTTTCAAGCCATCACATGGATCCAAATGCTGGGGGTATATTGGGGAAATCTCAAAGAGAAATGACATCTTCTTTTGGTGGCTGACACACAACAATGAGATAGATTAAAACTAAAGTTGTAGAAATGGTGGAGAGGAGGAAAGGAAGGAGGGAAATAGATGGATAGGGTTGTAACAAACAAAATCCTAAGCAGCAATGTTCCAGTAGAAATATAGAATTCGATGTATAGGGTTGTAAATAACGCATAATCCTAAGAGAATATTTTCCAATAGAAATATGGAAGAGGGAGTAGGTGGAGTGATAGAAACAATAGAGTACTTACTGAGGATTCATGCCTATAACATGGGTACCTCTATCACCAAACAGTGTGAGAAAGGTTGTGCTCATACACGTACTATAGGCTAATTTAATAACATAATTAAATATGTGGTTACCATAGGTATCGTAGGCTATTGAACAGCACAAGTAAATTTATAATACACAATAGCATTATTCTCTATAGCAGCCAGGGTAAATCGATGAACCAAGGAGAAACCAACAATCTCATTACACTATTTCAGAGAAGGAAAAACAACTTATGAAATGAGGTTATAAAAGGGAAAACATACTGCACATTTATCATTCTTGGAATCAACAAAGAAATGCCATTTATCTTAAAGGGTCCCAATAACCAGTCCATTCTGTCAACATGTTATCCATGGAAAACAAATTGAACCAAATGACATCTTAGAATTCATACCTTGTAGGTCAAAAATTCCAGAACAAACTAACCCCTGCTAACTTGTTGCTCCCCCTTTTTATAAGAAGAGGGGGAGTTGGAATTATAGTTTACAAAATATTTGAGCCAGAGCTCCAGCTATTTGCTAGACTAGCTGTCTCAGCCCATGTAAGGCATTGTTGCCCAAAACGATTACAATTGGAATTCGATCCCTTCTTCGAAACAAACAAAAATTAATGAATAGAGAAAGAAAATGGAAAGAGGAATGAGGAAGTGTCCCTTTGAGTTCTCTGGTAAGTCCACATCTCAGCCATGATGCGCTCCCCCTGCTGCTTGACCATTTTCTATCAATTCTTCCTTTACTGTGTGAATGACTGGTTCTATGGAATAGGGAGTGAGTCGCTGCAAATTCCTATTGCAGAGTAGGAATGGAGTGCATCCACACATTCCTTTGTCATGTATTGGAGTGGAGCTCCATGCTGAGCCATTAAGTCTTGTTGAGCCTCCCCATACTAGTTCACCACCACTCCATGCTTTATTCAATGCTCCAGTTGACGATCCATATGCCTTTACTACCCTATACCGTGCTCTAGGGGCCTTGTTGTAAATGGGGCCTTTACCCTTACAAGCACTGTAGAATGGCAGGATCCAATGTTACTTAGCGCCCTTGCGTTTAGCCCCTTATACTGTTGTTCTCTTCATATCACCAGGGGCTGTGACCAAGGGCTCAGCCTTTAGGAACTAAGACCGCTTAGATCTATGTCTGGGGGGCACTTTCCTTTGTTATCAGGAATCCCTTATCCCAGAGATATCTCATGCCTACCTTTGATAACACCTAGTGATACATGCGATCGTCGATCTGCAAGATGGGGCCCACTGACTATATCGAAATTGCAATACGAGACAGGGAGGAACCTTACATATTTTTATATCGTAGGCCAACAGTCTAGATGTGAATTCCTCATGAGATATGTCAAATAAAATATCGCATCTAGGAGGATTCCCTACATATCACAATCGCAAGCCTGGAGACTTTGGTTTAGGAGTGCTTTAGCCTGTTTGATAGTCGATCACTGATATGCGGGTGGTGATGTCATCATAGCCACGTGTCACCCTATGAGTGTGATACATGTCACCTAAAAACTCCCTTGTCGGACCTCTGAAAATGCCAAATCTAAGTGACATGTGTCCTTCATACTTTCTTAGTCACCTTTCGTACTACCACATGGAGGAGAGAGAAAGGGTCCACTCAACCTTGGTTTTTCCATGCATTTCCTTTGTTAATCCTTTTCAGCCTCCCCCATCGCTTTAACACTATATCGAAAATTGACGATATCGCAAGGTTTTTAAATTTAGAACCCCGTCACCATGTCGATCGTTGATTTCCTAGTATGCTAGTTTTATTGTGATGTTGCGGGGTGCGGGATCGTGGGACTGCGGGATTACGGTACTGCAGGACCGTGGAATTGTGGGATGGCGGTACTACAGGATTGCGGTATCACCATACTATAGGACTGTGGGATCGTGGTACCGCAAGACTGCGGGATATAGCCATTATGCGAGATGCGAGACTGCGATATAGCCAATATGAGAGATTTATTGTGCCCAAGGGGACGTCCAATGTGCTCTTCTCTTTCATTTCAAGGCAACAAAACCCCCATCATGAAACTCCTCTAACTTCTAATCTAGAAGCCCATTTTTGGACTTCTATATGTCGTTAGAAATCTTATCACAAGAACTATGCAGTGGAGAGCGTTCGATTCAACTTTGAGAGCTTCAGTGTCTTAGGAAATGGCTTCAAACTTGACTTCGTTTTTTCACTCTTGGCAATTGATAACTTTAGAAAAAAGTGAGTGACAACAATAGGCATGGAAATTATCCTAACACTGTTATGAATAATGTATGAATGCACTAGCTAAATATTGTAGAAGAAAAGTCTTTTGATTTTCCATATAGAAATGTAAATTCTAAGGTAAACAAGTTGATATTTTGCAGGGGAGGAAGGCACGGAAATGTTGGTCCAAAATGGCATTAAGGTATATGGAATTCATGTTGAGGGCCTATCCTAGTCTTTGATCATAATTTCTACCCAAAACAGTTGAAAACAAGTTACTACAAGGTTTCCTGTAGTTACTACAAGATGTCCTAGTTACTGGAGGATGTCTTGGTTTACTACAGGAAACTTGTTGAAGACTATAGGAAGCTAGGGAAGGTGAAATGAAGTGTTGGGAATATTTTTTATGGTGAAATGAGGTATGAGGGAGGTGCACACTACCCAAGGATCAACCCAACTATTTAGGATGGTTGGATTCGCTCAAGGTGGGTGTACATGGTGACTACAAAACATAAATCTGAATTAGTGGTTTGTAGGCTTTAGCAGTAGGTGGAGAATACTTAGATGAGGCTAGTGGAATGAGTTCCTGCCTGTAGATTAGCAACTCCTGCAAAAACACATTATTTTCTTCATTCATGCACAACTTTATGTAAATATGGAAAAGATTAGTTGAATTTGAGAAAATTGTTTTATTGATGGCTAATGACTAAATCTATGAAATGAAAGAATTCTATACTGCAACAAACTCAGGAAACCAAAATGACAATTGCAGGTGATTCTAAGAAATTATGAATAGTGATCTACTCAATAAGAAATACTAAACTATGCAATGATCAAAAGATAAATATATTTTTTAGTTTGCGAGAGTGGGGCCCTCAAACCATGATCCCATGAGGGAGATGAGGCAGTGACCACTGCCACAAGCTTTTATGAAGTACTTTCTTTCACTAATGTATGACTAATCTACTTCTTCAATTAATGGAAGGAAAACTAAACAATCATTCAAATACTTCTAAATTAACAAATCAGAAATAACTTCAGCAGCTAACTATGATTCTAATCTAAGAATACATGTACAAAAAGAGGAACCTCTACTACTAGGGTTTGGTCCTAACCCAAGAGATTAAGTCCTCTAAGTCAACTCAATACTGGATCAAGGAAAGCCTTTTCATTATCATCAAAATGTCAAAAATAACATAAGAATAATAGTCACAATATCTTAGCTTGAAATTTACTCTTGGCTACAATAAAAAATTGAATCCTAATGAGGCCCCTCGCCTTCTTATTTATACAAATTCAAGCTACCAAAAACTTCCTAAAAATTAGGGAGGCTTGACTCCCAAACTCGATATTGATTTGTCTTCAATTATCACTAGCCTTGCTACCAATGAACTCGGCTGGTTTGGTTGCTTGTAACTCCAAGTTGATGAGATCTACTGGAGGAATATTCGAATGATTGACAGGTTAAGGAGGGAGACCAAATCTCCTAAAAAATATCTTTCTTGTCCACTTCAAGTTCTTGCACTTAAATTGGCCCAAAACTGCACCAATTCCTACATTTAATACCTACTAGGCTACATGACATAACATCTCACCTTTACCCTTCTCACTAAGAAAAATATAATAACATATATAAAGAAATGTGAGAAAAGTTGATTTTAATAAGTTGGAGAGTGGAATTAAGACCCATATAATTTACCTATTGATGAGACTCATCGTCAACCCCCTACTAAAGGTGTTTCTCATCCTCTGGGAAACTTAGTCTATGTCCATATCTTTCATAGCTCTTGTGGCCTCTCTGACATCCCGGGTCTTTGTTGATGGAATTTCCTCTTGAGGATAGAACCCTTCATGTTTCTCTATTTCTTCCCACTTCTTTCTTTCCTCCTCTTCCTTCCTACCTCTTCTCATACCCAACAACAAGGGTGGATTTAATTTCAACCCAATCCAATTGATTTTTAGTCTCTGCAATTCATTCTTATACAGTGGGGTCCTTTCAAGTGCATTCCTCATTCTCTTAGGAAAATGGTACTCTCTAATCCTTATACTGTGTGGCATGTTTCTCCATCTCCTCTTCCATGCTTATTGGCTTTCATTTCCCAGCAACCTCAAGGTGTATTCAAAGTGGGCGATGGCATGTTCTTGTGTAGCTAGGTATCTTCGTGCCAGTTGGGCATCATTGGAGGTGATGTTGTGGGTGATAATGACAACCATTGAGTTCATCTGTTCTACTCTAATGTAAAGGGGTTCACCTTCCTCCTTTTCCAATATTCTCTTCGCCTCCTTAGCCCTGGCCTCCTAACGACTCATCCATGATGCAAGGGCCATTAGTTGTGAATCCCCCAACTTTGCATTGGGTTCCCACACATTTAAATCTGTTAAGGCCAAGCTATGTAGGTAAAATTTAGATATCTTGGCCTTATCTTCCAGGGTGATCTTGTCACATAATTCAATGAACTACCTATAGTCCTGGAAAGGAATAGTCCTTTTTTGTGCTAGTGTCTTGATCTAAAATTACAACCATTGATCTTTGAGGTATAGTGCATATGATCTTGATGGCACCCTTCACTGAAGTGCCTCTGTGGAAACGCTTGCCATGGTGTCCAATTGGCTCTTTTTTTCCTGCAACTGCCTCCTTAGCCATGTATTTTCTTCTTGTAGTTTAGATCTCACTATCTCTTATCTCACTCAACTCCCTACCATCTCTAGGAGTTTCCCTTCCATATTACCCACATCTTCTATGTTCTTTGATTTGACAATTTTCATCCAGCGATGTGTCCTTTCTCTCTCCTTCTCAAGCTCGAAGAAGAGGGATGGAAAATCTATGTGGTATTACTCTTCCTCCCTCAATGAATTTGTAATAAGAGCTCAGATTGGCTTGTGGGCTAAGCTCCTACAGCACTTGGAACTCCCCCACAAATGTCTTTCGAGAATATTCCCCCTCCTGCACTCGTGTTGCTACTTCCTTGCCTTCCCTCTATCCCTGTTGTCCTTCCTGTATATTTTTATGTGTTTCCTGTAGGATTGACAAAGTTTCCTATAGGATTGAGGATCCTGTAGAAAGTGTTTCCTCTCTGTAATGGGGTCACAAGTGCCATGTCCTTCTTTGTTGATGCTAACCTGGTGACAGTTTTCCTAACATAGGTGATGGGAGACTTTGGGGTAGCTTGTTTGGATGTGCCCTCTTCATCTTTTATTTCAAGGGAAACTAGCTTTTCTTGCTATTTTAGTGACTCCTCAATTATGATTGGAGTCCTAGTGGGTGTTTGTAGTTTCCCTTGTTTGATACTAGTGCTCATCCTTGTTTTGAAATAGAGGGGAGTCTGCCTCTGTCCTTTAACTTTTGACTCGATAGGTGTGCTTAGGGCAGTCAAGGTAGAAGCTGCAAACTTCTCTATGGGTTCAGGGGACAACATTGGAGATTCCTCCCCTTCCTTGGTATGTTCTTGAGGGCTTGCTTCTTCCTTCTGATCTTCCTCTTCACTTTTCTCTTCTTCTCCTTCTTTTCCTTCTTCCTCCGCTGTTTTATCTGTTTTCATCTCCTCTTCTTCCTCAGGTTCTTCCTCTTCCTCTTTAGGTTCTTCTTCATCTTATTTTTCTTACTCTTCACCATTAAAGTTTGGGTCGCTATCATATTCAGGGGCTTGTATTTCAATGTGGACCATTAAATAGGGATTCTTAGCTAGCCCAAGATATCCTCTAGAATTAGCTTAATGAGTCCACGGCGTGCCAATTTATGATGTTTCCCCTATTGCACCTTTATGATCATGTCTATTATTGATTGCAATAAGAAGTAGCGTGCAGTGAGTCTTATGTCAATGAGTATCTATTCTCCAAATATCAACTCACGAAGGAGTCTAAATTGTTATCCATAGATTATATTGAGCCTCCCATCACAAGAAACATATTTGAGAATGTGATATCTCACCTCATTCCAAGGATAGGGAAGGATGTCCCTTCTGATCCCACTTTTCTCCTCATTTGGCTCTTCATTTTTTAAGAAAAAAAATTCTTAGCAAAAGTGCTTGTAGCTTTATCCTCCTTTCTCCATTTCATCCCTTGAGGAAGTGTAGTGATTATGCTAATTACCTCAGGAGTAATTGACATTGACAGTCCTCTTACCATAGTCATGGAAAATTATTGAGCTACATCATAATCATACCCTCTGACAAGCTCACATAATCCCAACCAATTATGCCTTCTAAATATTTCTACCACGGGGTGATGGAGGTGTATCCTAGATGTCTCTGTGGGTTCCCTTCTATTGAATCCTCTTGCCATTTTTCCTCTTTGGTTAGTTGAATGTAGGGAGTTTGGTAGGCTAGCCTTGGTGTTATTCAAGGTGTCTAATAGTTTAGAGTTTATGGAGGATGAATGCAACTTTTCTTCTATCTCCACACAAATTTCTTTAACCTCACAAAAATCTGTCTAAACCCCAGTCCCGCTGTAAAAACTTAGAAAACTCATATTTGTTTCTCCTTCCTTTTCCGAGATATCAATTCAAAACATAGGAGATAAGGGCCACCTACATTTCACTGTGATGCTTTGGATGAGGAGAATTATTGAACAACTGGACCCTAGGCACCCCCTTTGTAGATTTCTATATGAATTTCCAATGCTTCCTACACCTCTTTACATTTTTTGTAGTTTTTCATGTAGTTATGTTTCATGTAGGGTGGCTAAAACACGTTTCTTCCTCGATGGCTCTCCAATGTGATCCCGATGTTCTTTGATCTCAAAATGAACAAATGTTGGAGGAGAGTTTGGAATGTTTTTTTATTTATGGTAGATTCCTTGCAGCATTCTATTCATTGGAGGTGTACACGATTTCCTCTTTGGGACCATTGGCCCACCGTTTTTCGTCATGTAGCGTCCCCTTGTAATCATCAACCACTCCCACACAACTTAACTTGACCAAATTTTTGACCAATTCTCCATTATGTGACATTGCACTGTGACATTCTAACTGAGAGTTCACTTTTTGTTTTCGAGCTAAGGGTGGCAAAGTTAACTGGCCACCTCGAGCTTATAAAATGGAACTTTCTCATATTCCTACATTTTTATCATATCGTACTTAGGGAAGAGTTTGGATGAGGTGCCATATGTGTGCCTTCCTTCTCTTGCTTGATGCATGCTAGAGAGTGACTTTCCTGTGCTTCGTTTTGTTCAAGTAAGTCCTCTTCCTCAGTCATTTTTCTGATGATTTCTTCCTATTGATGTAGATGTATCCTTTGGTGTTGTGTGCAAGTGCTTGGTCTCTTCTATTGTTTTTGAGCTTTGGATATGAGTCATAATTTCTATAGGGATGCTAGAGCTCTTGACCTGCATGGATGGTGAGTGAGAATGCATGGAGAAACTATTGTTGTTATAACATGAGTTTCTATAGGGTTTATTGTAGTTACTACAAGAAATCTTGTAGCTACCTGTATTCATCACATATTTTTTTTTCACTTGGAGGAGGGATGGGTGGTGATGTAGGAGTGGAAATATGGTAATGAAGTAGATGGAGGGATAGGTGAGTGAGGCCAATGATGGCATGTCCCTTAGACTCATTTTCTTTTTATTTTTTCATTTTTCCGAGTGGTTTTTAATGGACACAGAGGTTGGTATGGTCATGAGCTGATGTTGGGTGAGAGGTGTTGAGGTTTATGGTCATTTTTTCAAGCTAGAATAGGCTTGAATCCTTATTTTACAAGCGGGACAACATTCTTGTAGTGTTTCAGGACATCTTGTAGTAACTACAGGAAACCCTGTAGAAGTTAGAAAGATGCATAAAAATTGGTTTTTCATGCCTGGAAGTGAGGATGAATGATGGATACATGGTAGGCGTGGAAGATGTGAAGTGAATGGAGTAAGAATTGGTGTGATGCTTGGCTTGTTTTCCCTTGAACTCTGTGTCCTTTGGTGTCTCTAGAAACCTGCAAAAATCACATTTATTAGTGGGAAAGTTTGAGGTTCCTGCCATGGAACTTTGTTTTTGTTTTTCTCTTTTTCTCTTTTTTTTTTTAAGACACATCGGTCACCTCAAAGGAGGTTTTCAACCTGTTTTCCTGCCCTAGGTCCCTCAAGGGATATTTTCACCCAGGGATCTTTTTATTTTCATTTTTTTCACTCCTCAGCTGTCTCAAGGAGGTTTTTAACCCAAAAGTTGGCCTCAAGTGCCTCATAGAGGTTTTCACTTAGGTTCCTTATTGTTTTTTCTTTTTTCTTTTTCTTTTTTCAAAAATAAAAATAGTCTTCAAGAATTTGGTGAGTTGGAAGCTGAGACCCTTCCAAGCACATTCACTTCCTTATTTATGGTATTGATGAACTCCTCCCTTGACATAGATCTTTTATAGGTTTTCAATCCATATCCATTCACAAACACGGGGATGACTTCTTCATCAATGGTCCTGATTTGCATAGCCCCATTGTCATGACAATTTTCTATTAGATATAGGCACAACCATCTGGTCATCAAGTTTCCTTTGAAGTCCTTGAAACTGGAATCATATAGCGGAGTCGAACAAACTTCTTGAAAAACCTCGTACTTGATGTTTTTGTCATTCCAAACCTTTCTCTTTACTTGAACAACTCTAGTGTGTAGGAGGGCCTGCATCTTGAATTTATCCAAACCATTGAGCTGGAGAAACCTCTCCTCCTATGCCTTTGTAACATCGAAACTGAACTGTGTATCCATTCTCAAAGTGTTGTAGTCAAACTCAATGGAGAGTAGAGCCTTCTTTCCATAGACCAAGTCATCAGGGGTGAAGCTGATGGTTGTCTTCCAGGCTATATGATAAGCCTAAGTGGCCTCCACTAGTATGTCAACCCAATCCTTCCTGATGCTTCTCACAACCTTTGTGAGGATGCCTTCTAGTGCTCTGTTAGTAGCCTATACTTGCCTATTGGCTTGAGGATGATAAGAAATTGACTTCCTTTGTTTGATATTATGATGCCTCAACAAATTCTCAATCAAGTTTGATGTGAATTGAGCTCCTTGATCAGTGACTAGTTCTCTAGGGTACCCAAACTTGTAGAATATATTCTCCTTTAAGAACTTAGCCACTTTTTATTTTGTTCTACCTTGTCAGCCTTGATCTCATTCCACCTTGTCAAATAATCAATGCATACAATTATGTACGTTTTATCCTTGATGGTGGATCAATGGGCCCAATGAAATCCATACCCCACTTGTCAAATGGATCAAGATTCACCTGAGGTTGAAAAGGTATTTCATTCTTGGGAGTAGGCTTCCCCATTATTTGGCGCTAAACACATTGATTGTTGTATCTTCTTGCATCTTGGTGGAGAGTGGGCCAATAGCAGCCAACTTGCAACACCTTGAAGGCTATCCCTTTGGTTGCAAAGTGACCTGCACAATGCCCATCATGACTGGCCAGAAGGATGTCAACTACTTCCTCCTCCCTGACACATCTCCTAAAAATTTGATCTTTGCCTCTCTTGAAAAGATTTCCCCCAATCTAAGTGAATGGGGCGCTCTTTCTTACAATTCTTCTTTTTTCCTCGAAGGACAGATTTGGAGGGAACTATGCAGCCACTACCTAGTTGGCTATTTCAACAAACCATGGAGAGAGAATTGAAATAGCAAATAAATTCTCATCTAGCATGTGATCATCAACCATTCCTTCCTCACCTATAGCAAAGAAAGTATAGACAAAAAATGTGTGACTACATTTTCTCTATTAGGCTTATCAATGATAGTTAGATCAATTTGTTTGAATAAAATCAGCCGTCTAATAATCCTGACATTCACATCAGGCTTGTTCATAAAATATTTAATAGTAGAATGGTTAGTATGTACAAAGTTCTAGTAACCAGTGATGTAGTGTCTAAATTTATTCAAGGAATGGATAATAGTTATGAGCTCTTTTTCAGTTACAATATAGTTCAGTTTAGCGTTGGACATATTTTTTCTAATGAAGTAAATGGCATAAGGAAACTTGTCATCTATCTGGCATAGGGTTTATCCTATAGCTTTGTAAGAGGCATCAACATGGATGTGGAAAGGAAGAGCCCAATTTGGGCCTCGGAGTATGGGTGGAGTAGTCAACTTGTCCTTTAAGGTTTCTAGGGCCTCTTGGCACCTTTTTGACCAACAAAAGTCAGAGTTCTTGGCTAGTAGTCCAAACAATGATGACACTAGTTTTTTTAAATCCTTTATGAATATCTTATAATATCAAGCTAAGCCTAATAATATTCTGAAATCCCTCTGCTTCTGACGAGTATGGACCCTCTTCATGATAGAAATTTTATTTGGTTCTTTTTGTAGTCCTTCCTTGGATATTGAGTGACCTAGAATAATCCTTGCATTCATCAAGAACTCACACTTCTCAAGAATAATGGATAAGTTCATTTCAATGCACTTATTCAATACTCTCCCCATGTTAGAGAGATCCTTCAGGAAATCACACCCATAGGGAGTGAAATCATCCATATAAATTTCTACAGATTCATGGACTAGATCTGCAAAGATACTCAGAACTACCATCTGAAAAGTGGCTGGGGCATTACATAATCCAAAAGGAAGGACCCTATAAGCAAAGGTACCCCAAGGACAAGTGAAGGTGAGTTTATCTTCATCCTCTAGGCTAATCTAGATCTGATTGTAACCGCTGAATCCATTCTAGAAAGAGACAAACTTGTTCCCCGTAAGACCATCCAAGACTTGATCAATGAAAGGTAGAGGGAAATGATCCTTTTTAGTGGATTTGTTTAATTCTTTGTAGTCCAAACAGATCCTCCATTTTCCATTCTTCTTTGGGACCAGAACTAGAGTAGACACCCACTCACTATCTGAGATGTTCTAAATGAATCTTGCATCCAAAAAATTCTGCAGTTCTTCTTTAACTATGACTTTGAGGGCTGGGTTCATTCTTCTCTGAAGTTGTCACACAGGCTTGCAACCTTCCTTCATGTAAATGTGGTGAGTAAACACCGAACGATGCACTCCCTTCATTTCCCTATAACTCTAGGCAAAGGCATCCAGATGCTCTCCTAGCATGTCACATAACTCCTTTTCCTGATGCGTAGAGAGAGGGGTTGATTTTCAAGGTTTTATCTTGAATAAATTATATCATCTTGAAATGATTATAACTTGAGTCATCTAGGCACAAATAAATCCAAGGGTTATCTTCGTATTTCGTTATTGACTCGTCAAGAGACATGGTGTTGGGGGGCTGATTCTAGAGGATTTGATCAATCAGGTCATCTTCAATACGTTGCTCCCCTCCTATAATAGCATCTATGGTACATATTGGATAAGATTTGGTATGGTATTCTTCATCTTCCTCCTCCTCTTCCAACCATAATGGTAATTCATTCTCTAGAGATGGTTGAGCGGGAAGGTAAAAGACCAATTGTTTGGACAAATCCTCATTTTTAATCGTCATATTCCCAGATTTGTGTAAGCATCAGAAGTGGCTAGCCATGGCTTTCCAAGGATGAGAGGATAACCATTGAATTTGGTCTTAGGTTGGAGAACTAAGAAGTCAACAGGGTACTCCCAGGAATCAAAGGAGACCATTACATCCTCATTAACTCCTTTAGGAGCTACTATGGATTTGTCTACAAGTTGCCAGACTGTTGTGGTCTTCTTTAATGATTCTTGGGGATTTAGTTTAAGCATGGTCTCCTTAGCCATCACATTTATGGTAGCCCCAATATCAATCAAGGTATGGGGGACAATGATGCCATCAATGTGCACATCTACCATAGGACTTCCAGGGTCTAGACACTTAAGGGAAGTCACTCTCCCCAACATTAATTCAGACAATTTTCCAATGACATTAATGGTAGGGATGTCTCTCTTTCTCCTCCCAAGATGTTTGAAGCATTTCTCCTTGATTAACTATTTGTAGATGGGGACATCCTTGACAGCTTGGATGAGTGGAATTTTAACACACAAGTTTTTGAATTCATGCAGAAGTTCAGTCTCTTCTAGGGTGTGCTGGCTGGGATGGATTAGTCTCTCATGAAAAGGAGGTTTATTGCTTGAGGAATGATCTCTTCCTTTTCCTCTTCAAGATCCTTAGGTGGAGATGGAGGTTGGTTATCTGGAATAACTCTTCAAGACTTGAGGTTGATTTCTTGAGTTTCCATAGCATAGGAAAGGTAGGATATCTCTCCACTATAGACCTGTCATGTCTACTTATTATGCGGGTTCAGATTTGGTTGAGCAAGCATCTGAGGTTGCTTAGGTGGAGCAGGGTGAGGGAGTTGTGGATGATATGGAGCTGGAGGTAGTAAGGCTAGCTATTGGTTGTATGGGGGCCCCCACCCCTATTATGGCGTATTATACTGAGGTTGTGGGGGAGCACATTGTTGAAATGATTGATTGGCAGGTTGGGAATGGTATTGAGGTGCATAAAACTAGGGAGAAGGTGTGGGCCATGAAGGATGAGCAGGAGGACACCAAGGGTGAATGGATGCATTATGTTTGGGTTTTTAATATGAATAGAATACCCCTTGCATGCCCTAATGGTATGGTTGAGGTCCTTGAGGCCTCCTTTGGCTGATATAGTAGATTTGTTTAGTCACACCTTCAGTTCCCTGATACACAACTTTCAATACAGGTAGAGAAGGGAACTTTTCTGTGGAGTGGTTTTCCTCACAGGCCAAGAAGACCTCTATAATATTCAATGGAAATTCATTTCTAGGGTGCCTCCTGGTGCATCTAGGGAAAAAGACATCTAAGCATATTTTTTCTTCCTCCTACTTCCTCTTGATCTACATGGTATCCATTTGTAGGGCAAGGGTATGCAACATCTCACTCTTAAAGTCTTCCAACATGTTCTCAATTTCGCTTTTGATGGATCTGTTGGAGGAGGATGAACTAGCCAAAGCTTGACTAGCCCTACCCTTCTTTCTGGCTTTCGTAGAATGATTTTTTAAAAATTGTCTTTATGTCAACATAATATAAGTGGTAGATGTCCCCTCTCGACAACATGTTTAGGGTTTCTAGGATATCTTCCTTGATCCCTCTAAAAAGGAATAACTTTAGTGGTTCAGGGTTGAGGGTGCACCTGGTCCTTTTGTAGCTGAGTTGGAACCTTTCCTCATAATATTCCAAGGATTCATCATGTCCCAAGGTCATTCTATAGATTTCCTCTTCGGTGTGAGACCTACAATAATCCATGTACTTGTTGTTGAAGGTTTGTTGCGCTTGAGCCTAGGTAGTGATGTTGTCCCCAAGTAAACCCATGAACCAGCGCAAGGCTGCATCGTTAAGGGTAGATGGGAACAACTTCAACTTCTGATCGTCAATGGTATAGTCATAAGTTATGCAGATGACAACAAACTTAAACAAAAAGGTATCAAGGTCCTCTGAGGTTAAACCATGGAAGTGAGGAAGGGCAGAGGGGCTTATGTTTTTCATCCTAGCATCTCTATTAGTTTCTCTAATGAGAAAATCACCCTCAATTCTGTTTTCAACTCCATTTCTATTTTCAATCCCATTTCTATTTTCAGCCAGGGTGTAGGTTTGTGGAATGGTTTCTTCTTGTGCGGCCCCAATAGGCTCCTCAAAGGTCCCTGGTTGTACGCCTCATGGGTCCTCTAGCTGACAGCTACCGAAGAAGAGGGAAGGTTGGTTGTTTTATGGTGTCGGGTTATTTGGAAAAAAAATTCCTAAGTTGTTTCTACTCCTACGAGACATGAAAGAAATTTGTTTTTTCTTTTACGGTTCTTTTAGAACTACTTGCAGAATGGAATGAAAAATAGAAATTGCAACTATATATAGAATAAAAAACAAAAAGAAAGCAGAAATTGTAACTATTTGTTGCATGGAACTACTAGCAGAATAGAAAAAAATCAGAAATTACACCTACCTAGACACATCACTAACAACGAAACCAAAACGTGATGAGCCCCAGTATTGCAGCAAAGATGTTGCAACTCCTAGGGTGACCAACTTTACTTTATCAACCTAGGGTTCGTACAAAATTGGAGGTGACATTGTTATATGCATAGTAGATGCAATAATCTACTCTTGTCAATTTTCAACTCGGGCGATAGACCACTAGGGTTTTTCAAGCCAATCTTTTAATGACTAGAAGGAGGTTGACTACTGATAGTGAATGTAAATCTATCTTTAATGCATAAAGTAAATGCTTGCCTATTTAGGGAAATGAAAGTTCTGAATGGGAAGTGATATGAAATTAGATGAAATGGCCTAGCTAAGAATTAACACACATTACTTATAGAAGGTACCTAATTAACCTTGCATACTATCATCTATCTATCTGGACTAAGTTGGCATGGAAATTATCCTAACACTGCTATGACTGATGTATGCAGGCACTAGCTAAATATTACACAAAAGAGTCTTTGGATTTTCCATTTAGAAATGTAAATTATAAGTTAAACAAGTTGATATTTTGTAAGGGAGGAAGGCATGGAAAAGATGGTCCAAAATGGCATTGAGGGGTTTCCTGTAGGTTTTATCTAATACAGGGTTTCCTGTAGTTACTACAGGATGTCCTAGTTACTACGGGATGTCCTGGGCTACTATAGGAAACTTGATGAAGGCTATAGGAAGGTAGGGTAGGTGAAATGAAGTGGCAGGAAGATGTCTGATGGTGAAATGAGGTATGGGGGAGGTGCACACTACCCAAGGATCAACCCAACTGTTCAATATGGTTGGATTTGTTGAAGGTGGTGTTCATGGTGGCTACAAAATAGAAATCTAAATTAGTGGTTGGTAGGCTTTGGAAGTTGGTGGAGAAGACTTAGATGAGGCTGGTGGAATGAGTTCCTCCCCAAAGATTAGAAACACCTGCAAAAACACATATTCATTTCTTCATTCATGCAAAACTTTATGTAAACATGGAAAAGACGAGTTGAATTTGAGAATTTTTTTTTTATGGCTAATGACTAAATCTATGAAATAAGAGACTTCTAGACTATAACAAACTCAGGAAACCAAAATGAAAATTGCAGGTGCTTCTAATAAATTATGAATAGTGATCTACTCAATAAGAAATCCTAAGTTGTGCAATGACCAAAAGATAAATCTATTTTTGGGGTTGTGAGAGTGGGGCCCTCAAACCATGATCCCATGAGGGAGATGAGGATGTGGCCATTGCCACAAGATTTTCTGAGGTATTTTCTTTCACTATTGTACCACTGGTCCACTTCTTCAATTAATGGAAGAAAAACTAAACAATCAATCAAATACTTGTAAATTAACGAAGTAGAAATAACTTTAGCAGCTAACTATGATTCTAATATAAGAATACACGTACAAAAAGAGGAACCTCTACTATTAAGGTTAGGCCCTATCCTAAGAGCTTCAGCCCTCTAAGTCAACTCAGTGATGGATCAAGGAAAACCTTTTCATTATCATCAAAATGTCAAAAATAACATAATAATAACAGTCACAACATCTTAGCTCAAAATTGCATCTTGGCTACAATAAAAAGTAAAATCCTAATGAGGCCCTTAGCCTTATTATTTATACAAATTGAAGCTACCAAAAACTTCCTAATAATTAGGGAGGCTTGGCTCCGAAATTCAAGATTGACTTATCTTCAACTATCACGTGTTTGACTACCAATGTACTAGGTTGGCTTGGTTGCTTGTAATTCTGAGTTGATGACATCTGATGGAGGAATATTTGAATGATTGAGGAGTTAAGGAGGGACACCATATCTCCTAAAATCCCTCTTTCTTGTCCACTTTGATTTCATGCACTTAAATTATCCCAAAACTTCCCTAATTCCTGCATTTAATACATATTAGGCTACATGATATAACATCCCACCTTTACCCTTCTCACTAAGTAAAATATAATAAAATATGTAAAGAAATGTGAGAAAAGTTGATTTTAATAAGCCGCAGAGTGGCTTTAAGAGCCATATAATTTACGTATTTATGAGCCTCATCACCATGTAGCTTCATCAAGCACAAAGTGCTTCCACTGCAAATTAACTTTCTCTATTTCTTGGTTCCAAAGCATGAGTTATTTTTTATGCAATATGCATTGAGGTTATGACTAGAATTCTCCCTCTAGTTCCATCTATAATATAGACCAATAAATCACATTATCAACATCTTGCACATATCTCTTAAGTAATGAAACATGGAAAACATCATGGACTTCAACTATTGGCGGTTGTGCAAGTCTATGGGCCACTAGTCTAATCCTCTCAAGGATCTTAAAAGTCCCACAATACTGAGGTGCCAACTCTGCACATGATCTAATCCTTAAAGACCACCTCTTGGGATTAATGCGTAAGTAGACATGCTCCCCAACCTAAAAATCCTTGAATAACCTTTTTTTATATGCATAACCCTTCTACCTATCCTATGCTCCCTTTAGATTCCTATTAATAACTTGCATTTCATGTTCCATGTTTGCCAAATATCTAGTACAATCAAAATCCTGTTTACTGGATCACTCCAGTTGATAGGACTATTAAAACTCTTCCCATAAAGAACCAAAAGTGGAGGCATGCTCGGGGATTCCTGATACTGATTATTAGATGCAAAATTTACCAGTGGAAGATACTCATCCTACCTCCTTTGTTGATACATGATGTACATCCTCAACATCTCCTCAAGAATCATGTTCACTCTCTCTCTCTCTCTCCATATGTCTGCATATGTGTTGTGGCCACCAACAACCCCCCTCCTTATGAAATGTTATTTCTAATACTAAATAAGTGGGGACCCTTAGTTATTAAATCCAAAGAAATTAAAGTAGCGTTTACATTTCTTTTTCGCAAATAAAGTCACCATCATAAGCTTAGGAAGCCCCCTTGGAAACTCTTAGAATCTAAGTTTATGATAAGGTAAATATTATCTTATCAAGGGAAATCAAATCACAAGAAAATAGCGGGATGCCACCTCACAAACACAATCCCAATATTCGCGAGATAACAATAATGACCAAATATCGCATTGCATTCAGCACAACTTACTTAAAATACTTCAAAAATCTGCCGATGTGCGATGGCGTCGATCACAAGATCGCATCTCTCAAGGAACAGGTTAACAAAATTTATCATACATAACATTCCTGTGATCTGCGATATTGCGACATTGCGATATCATGATATCACGATTTCTCAATAAGCGACGTTATGATTTTGCGATAAGCGACGTTGCGATCTGCGATCTTGCGATCTTGTGATAAGCGACGTTGTGATATGCGATGTTGCGATTTTGCGATGTTGTGATGTTACGATTTGCGAAGTTGCAATTTTGCGATCTGCGATGTTGCGATAGCAAATCGCAAAATCACTCCATCACAAATCTTTCGGGCTCATTATTCAAGAAAAGTAGTTTCTATAAGCTGACACATGGTTATGCGCTTTAAATGCAAATAAAAGAGTTAGCTGTCAGTTATTAATAGAATATGGGTGCATTCTCTTCAAAGAACATTTCACGTAAGGTGGTATATTTGGTATGTCTGTAGCATTTAAAACTTTCCCATCACCCTTCCTTGTCATGCATTTTCATCTCACTTGTGAATTGCAGGCACCGAGAGCAGAGGACTATACAAAACAGTACGCAGGCTGAAATGGGAAAGAAAAGCAAAGCTCTGAGCTCCGAAGAAGAGAAAATGGCGCCTTTTTATACAGACACAGCTTGCAACAAAGACGCAGGAATAACTACGTGGGAAGGCGTTTATAATATGCTCGAAGAGGAGAATCCTAGAGTAATGGAGGTTACAGCTATTGCAAGCCCACAAAGTTCTTCTCAAGCATCCCTCGCAAAGCTAGCTTGCTCATTTTTACATCGGATAGGAGTGAGGCCAAGAATCCTCCCATACACGGACATGGTTAAATGGATATTGGATACTGCAAAAATGAAAAATAGACAGTTCAAAGTTCATGGTCAAGGTCTCATTGGTTCATTCACTGCGCAAGATTTAAAGCTCATGTATCATCTACCGGAGCCATAGGCAATCTACAATCGACAGTTTACAGAGAAATTTGTAAAAGAAAATCCGGACCAGGCAGAAACTACCAAAAACTGGTCTAGGAGAGACGAGCCGCTGAAGAAAGATAAACACGGTATGTACAGTACTGGTTCCCTTACCTCTCCATACTGCTTTGCTGCTGCCATGCTCTGTAGAATATTTGGAATGCTAGATATTAACAAATTCTCATCCAAGTGGCTACCATTATTAGATGCTGCCACAAATGCCACCATTGTAGATTGGGCAAAACTTTTGTCTGATAACCTGGTCACAGCCATTGTCAGTTACCGGTCCAAAAGAGCTACGGCTTAGAGGATCTATCCTCCTTTTTACCTTTCTGCATATATAATGGATGCAATATGTTATGTTTCTAAGTTTCCTGTTATGGGTTGGAAGTAGACGACACAAGACCCTCTACCCATCCATGTCTATCACAAAGAGTTATGGGACTCTCAGTTCGTTCCATACTTATACCAAATTTGTCATGGAATTATGTTGCCCTTGTATAGAATTTTGTACGATAAAGACCCTCCGAGATGCTCGCCTGAAGCAGAAGTAGACATCCTCACTGTCGCAAGATGGTTCGGGGAAGAAATGTTTACTTATGTTAGGGTTTTTGGAAGTTCTGCACCCCCTCATGTCCTACCTTTATATATCCCTGATAAACTCTTAGCCTGAGAGATCACCTACCAAACCTGTGGGGAAGGAGGCCTAACTAAAGAATTAAAAGACAAAAAGAAGGCTATATGGCCACAGTTTCCTATAGCTTGCGGGGCCTTCTCGCTATTCGATGTAGGCCACACCTTTGCAAGAGTAAAGAATATCATGTGCTTACAGCTATTCAAATTCACATCAACGCCATTTGACCCTTATGAGGTCGCCCACAATTTTACAATAGCAGTCAAGATAAACGTGTTCTCCGGAGAAAAGGATTTATTTGATGATATATTTCAACAAAAAAACACATTGGAAGAAATTCTGCACACAGCCCAATTGTAGCTATCCTCAGAATAATTTCAAAGGTTCAAAACATATAGGGAAAGAAGGCTAGCCAGTATTCCTTTAGAAAATCTATGCCTAAAACCCTCAAGAGAACCAACTCCAACTGTTAGCATTAGTGGAAGTTCAAGTACCAACGGATCTAAGTCCAAATCCAATAAAGAAGTGTCTGAACACTCTAAAAGATCCAGAAATGAACTAGATAAGAACGAAGGGTTAGTGAAGGATACTACCCAGTAAAAAGAACTTCTACATCAACAGGTTATTGCCTCCCCGCAAAGAGATCCTCCCCCTCTTGTCATCCAAGCACCACCAGTCACAGCTGAATTAGAAAAAGAATGGGAAACCTTCAACGACTTGATCAATCTTGAAGGACAAACCATGAAGACAAATGTCAGCAATGTACAGATAATAAAAGAAGTAGTCACAAGGACAGTTAGCGAAGTCTCAGATATGGAACATATTCCTATTACTCCATCCTCTGAGCTTGTACTAAAAGTAGAATAAATCCCTCCTCTTGACATATTTTATAGCCCACATCATAAAGCAGTAGTAAGAAAATAGAGAAAGAAAAGGAAATTGGAAAGCACGCTCTCTCAAAACACAGAACAATTAGACGTCCTATGGAAAGATCCCACAAACAATCCTACTGAAAATCTCACCAAACTATCTCAGATCGCAGGAGCATAAGCCTCTGCTACTATTGACAAAGCATCTGAGGTACAACAATTGCTAAAGGAAAGGGAAGACCAAATACAAGTACTGCAACAACAATTGCAACAAGCCCATGCCAATAATGAAGCACAAAAACAGCTTGAAAATTTGCAGCAGGACTTCCAGCAAATGCAGATAGGGTATCAGAAAAGTTTGGATGAGAAAGGAAACCAGTTACAGGATTTGAGAGAGATGCACAAGGATGACCCTAAACTTACAGAATTTATTACGGAGTCCATTTCCTTGAATGAACAATTACTACAACAGTAAGAAGCATTGGGCCAAAAGATATCACAGTGGAGTCATTATTGTGAAATCAGTGATAAAACCACTAATTAAGTGGTAGACTTGCGAAGTGACTATGATCTAATTGATAAACGAATGACTGAATATTTGGCTTCGCAAGACACGGACGAGGGTAAAAGAGCAGGTGCACCAAGAATAAATGAAAATCACAAGGAAATTCTCTTTAACAAATGGGACGAGCAAATCAGAGGGGCAGAACAGGCAGCAAAAGGAGCAGCCACGGCGGCCAGCAGACTTATTGATTGTGTAAATGAAAATTTAGACAGGGCAAATTTGATCGCAGAGACCACTCCAGGGTGCTTACCAAACGCACAAGAGCTAGAGGTAGATTGGAAACAGAGAGCTCAAGAAAAGGCCAAAGTAATCCAAAGGCTAAGCAAGTTAAACTGGGATTGTTACTAGACATACTTGGTGAAGCCACAAGGCCAATGGATGACTGTTAAGTGCATTGTAAATGCAATCGAAAAAATGGCACTAGCTCTTGTAGATTCTGTTTTCTCAGCCCAGTTAAAAGTGGAAGTCAACCACCCGACTCTCCTTAAACAGATGCTGCATACATGTGATTTCAGATATCAAATACAAAAATAGTTTTATTTTAGTTTTATTTTCCTGAAAAGAGGACGGTCATTTAAACTGCATCCTTTATTTTTGTAATAATTTATTTTTAGAATTAGTCAGTAGTATTTAAACCCTTCTCATGCATTTAGAGAAGGGTCCAGAAATTTATCAAAAACTTGTCCTCAGAACATGCACTTTTGCACCCCCAGAGGAGGTTTTGGTGAATGAATGGAACAAGGTTTATTTGATATTTGAATTTGATATCTGCTACTGATGTTGTACTTCTGTACTCTTAGTGGATGTTAAATCAAGGAGAGATAAATCAATTGTCGTTTGAAGCTCATGAGTGGGACTAGCTATAAATGGTACTTTTATCTCTTAACCATTTCTGCTTATGCATTAAAGTGATATTCAGTTTTCACTTTTTTATATATTACAGCATGGATGTCTGAGTTATCATTTGGCACTTTTGTACAGTGATAACTATTTGTTTATGTTTACTGTATGAATAACTCATTTATGCGATAAGTTTTCACAACTATTTCGTCTAACTTCTTATACGAAGTAGTTCATCTTTATCGAATTCTTTTCTTATGATAGCTGAATGATCTTTATTACCAGTTATTGTTTAAAATCTTTTTAGATCGCATAGAAGAAATATCACACCCCAGGTTAGCATAAATTTCGATGTTTTTCTGTTTATTAGAATACAATAGCATAGCATTAGATTAGATAGAAGTATTCCATTTAGAACAGAAACACCCATCTTTCTCACACACACACTGAATTGGGAAACTGGTCCCATATACCCAGTCAAACCCGTTATACCAAAAGGATAAGGAGCTGCCAACCAAGGTCCGGACCGGGCGGGTATCCCCCTTGTTGTCGACCCGATTTTCGGGGCCTTCAACATATTTGGTGCTAGGAGGGCCTGAACTATGAATGGCAAGTAAAGCCAAATAAAAATACCATTCAGAGAGTAAATCGCCCTTACCATCTCCTCTGACTTCTCCATTACGCTTAAATCCAAAGTTAGAAGTCGTTAGATCATCACCCGCTGCTACAAATCCTGACATTTCAGAGAAATCTGTTATTGAACCTCCTGAAGTCGAATCTTTGATTCATAAACTTCAGCAATTTTCCATTTCCCCTCAAAGATCTGATAAATCTCAGGGCAGTGTGACTTCGCAGTATAACCCTGCTCATCCCCTAACCAGACTAAAGAGTGAAAAGCTCGGTGTTCGGCCAACCGAACTACCTCTTCCCAAAAGGAAAAGAGCAAGGAAGTCACCTAAAGGGTCCGACAGCGAGACTCTTTCATCAACATCATCCATCTCAACCTCTCCACCGCGAAGTCAACCACCTACTCCTCCACCCCATACCATTATCAATCCACCTAGTGGAATCGCTACAACTCCTCCTCAATCATCTGCAATCATAATCACCTCATCTTCTCAACCACAGGGATCATTTTCTGCAAATGCCCCTGTTAGCATTTCAGCAATGGCCCAATCCCCATGGAACAATCCTGGGGCAGTCTTAATGCCTGCACCTTTGAATCAAATACCGGCACATCCTGAGAAATGGTTGCCCAAGTTCAATCCTGAGGCAAGCATGCTTGAAGAAGAGCACATAAACAACGTTATGCTATCCATCAACCTCAACGGAGTTACTAATGAAGATGTTGTTGTTCGACTGTTTCCTTATACCCTACAAGGAATAGTCAAATCGTGGTATTTCTCATTACCCTATGGATCTATTACCAGTTGGGACATCTTCCAAGACCAATTTCTAACCAAGTTTGGTGATGACAGGTCTACAGCAACGTTAATCAACGACCTATCCAACCTTAGGGCAGAATCTAGAGAATCGATTAAAGATTTCAATCTACGTTTCAATAAAATTCTAAACAAAATTCCTACTGCTTCCCAGCCCAGCGAGGAAGTGCAATGTGAATGGTATATCACTGCATTACCATTGAACATAGCAATGTTCGTGGACAGGGCTAATAAAACAACCCTTGCCGAAAACATGAAAGAAGCCATAGCAGTAGAGAAACATATAATAGCCTTAGAGAAGAAATCCGTGATAGAAGAATGGAAGTCTAAGAAGGTCACCTTCAAAGAAGAGTCCAAGAAGAAACAAGCAAAAGATCCATTCGATTTGGAGGGATTGCAAAAAGTTCTTAAGACCATATCCAATGAAATGGTCGACATAAAAAAGCAAGTAGCAGAAACTTCTTCAAAAAGGCCTTATAGAGCTTTTAAAAGAGGCTAGTCAACGGATTCAAGGCCACCCAATGCTATAACAAGTGTTGAATCCGAGGAAGAGGAAGAGGAAATTGCCACTGAAGGGCAAACCGATGATGAAGAAGTTGTAGAATTACAAGGAATGTGGGATTTCATCCTCCCACAAGAGGAAGATGAAGAAGTATTCCCAGTTAACACATGAAGTAGAAATCAGCTTGATCCTCCCCAAACTACCCCAAAACCAAAGAGCGCAAGCTCTGCAACAAAGGATAAAGTCGCAACAAAGAAAACGACATCTAAAGCAACTCAAACTATCCCAGTCCAAACAGATTCACCTACTCCATCTAAAACGTTGATCGTTTCAGATGAAATGGAGTACAATATCATAGAAGACATGAAAAAGACTAAGGCCAACATCACTCTGTATGAATTGAGCAAGCTAAAGCATCAACAAAAGATAACGATGAAAGAATTACATACTGTGCCAGTTGCACCTTTTCCTGCTGCTGTAATTTCTCAAGCTTCTCAGAACATGGGAAGACCTCCAACTAATACGACTAACAAGATTGATCCAAACGACATCACTTTAATTGGAGGTAGATCGAGATCTCATACTCCCCCTTTTCTCCATACTTATGAAATTTTTAACAAAAATGTACATAATTGTTTAGTGGATTCAGGTGCTTCATCGAATATTTTACCGAAGTCCATATGCACCAAATTAAACATTCAACCACAGAAATCCATTGTTCGCATAGTTCAACTAGATCGGTCTCAAGTCGAAGTCATCGGCGAACTAAATCAAGTAACCATAAGGCTATCATCCAACCCGAAGGTATGTCAAGTGATTGACATTTTAGTAGCTGATATCCCTGAATTTTATCACTTAATTCTTAGCAGGGATTGGTTAGAAAAACTACATGGATACTTCACAACTGACTGGTCGCACATGTGGCTGCCTTACAATGGTAAGCCAAATCAAATAAAATTTGAACGAGAATTACATCAGAAGTACATAGTAACGGAGTTAGAGGGGGAAAATGAACCAATAGCATATAACAATAGCATAATTAGCAATTATTCAGTGGATTCTTTTCTGGGCAATTTTAATGCTGATACGTCCCATTATTTAGAACATTCCGATTTGTCCCAATTCGGAAATTTTTCTCAAACGGATAGTTCAAAATGTATCAATTTTTTAGATAAACCTGTAAATAAATCTTTGTTTTGGAAATTATCTTTTGATGGTTCTAAATCTAATGAAGGAGTAGGAGCAGGATGCATTCTAGTTACTCCAAAAGGAGACAAAATCATGTTAACATGCAGGCTCGAATTTGATTGTACCAACAATACAGTAGAATATGAGGCTTTAGTTCAAGGGCTGTACAAAGCAATCGGGCTAGACATAAAGTACCTCCAAGTCTTCGGAGATTCTGAAATTGTAGTCAGACAGGTATGGAATACTATACATTTCCTGTCAGGTCATTTAAAACACTATCAATCTTTAGTTCAAGATCTGACTGAGCATTTTACAGCATTCAATATTTCATCAATTCCCAGACTCCAGAATGCAAGCGCTGACCTTTTAGCTAATGTAACTTCTAAGCTCATTCCTTCAGAATATTTTAGTCTAGATAGATTCTCAATAGAATTAATCTTTAGACCTTCTATTCCTGACAACATCACAAATTGGAGAATATTCAACGACGATCTTGATATCGTAAATTTCCTTACTTCTGAAGGATCCTACTCCAACCAAATAATCGACGAAGATCAACATGATCGACAATTACAACAAGATAGCACTCACAATGCTATACCTAAATCAGTGGTCAAGTTAGAAGACCTGTACGAATTGAAAGATCAGTTTAAAAGGTCTACCAATTCGAAGCTCCAAAGTTCGACTTTGAATTATGAATTGGTAATCCTAGGAACCGATGCCAAACCCCAAAACATAAATCTAGGCCTTGGCCTAGCCCTCGAAGAAAAGCTATCATATATTCATCTTTTGAGACAATACAAAACTGTTTTTGCTTGGAATTATGATGAACTCAAAACATACGACACTTCTATCATCCAACATCCTATTCCAATGACCGATAACGAAAAACCTATCCGACAAAAATTGAGAAAGATTCATCCCAACTTAGAAAATAAGATAAAAGTCGAACTCAATAAGCTGTTGAAAGCCAAGATAATCTTTCCCGTCAGACATTCTAAATGGATCTCCAATATGGTACTTGTTAGAAAGAAAAATGGAGATATTAGGATTTGTATTGACTTTCGCAATCTTAACAAAGCCTGTCAAAAAGACAATTTTCCCTTACCACCTATGGAGCAAATATTGCAGGCAGTGGTAGGCTCAGAATTAATGTCTTTCTTGGATGGATTTTCAGGATACAATCAAGTTCTGGTACATCCTGATGATCAATTGAAGACCACATTCAGAACTAAATGGGGCACATATGCATATCGAAAGATGCCATTTGGTTTGATTAATGCTGGTGCCACATTCCAGAGAGCCATGGACATTTCATTTAAAGGTGTAGTCAATAAATCTGTAGTAATTTATTTGGATGATATAACCGTGTACTCCAAGAAACGAGGCGACCATCTCAAAGACTTGAAACAAATCTTTCAATGATGTTTGAGGTACGAAATTTCACTTAACCCAAAGAAATCCTTTTTCGCATTAA
>APFE031041619.1:135093-156298 GCA_000404065.3 Pinus taeda
ATATATAGAAAGGAGGTTTTTTCATTTGAATCATCAAATAATCATTCATTTGTGTAATGTAAAGGAGGTTTCCCCCTCGAAGAAGCTAAATTCTAAGGCATTGATCTACCTTTTCTATCTTTTTGTGAGCTGGTTTCATAAAAAAGAACATCCTTCCATCTTTCCTTCCCAACTTCCATGGTATGAGATTAAAGGATCTAGGAACCTTTCTCTTTGAATTTTGAAATCCTTTGTAGATCTTATGGTTAATTATTAAATGCTTAAATTTGAGAATTTTTTCTAGCAACATTTAAGGATAGAGCTCTTAAATGGTTCATGAGTTAAGGGAGTAATTTGATAAGATTATGGAATGATATACAAAATATATTTCTAGAAAAATATAAATATCATGATCTTAAATAATAAATCTTTAGAATGACTTAAAAAGAAGATGATAGGCTCAAGGAACTAATAGAGAGGTTCATGTATAATGTTAAGATGGAGAAATTACATCATTTAGGATTTGACATGCTAAAAACCCTCTTAGAACAAATAGGGATGAGTGGATTGATCTTCTTGATCTCATGAGTAGAGCCGATGTATACCAATTTTCATTTGAAGATATTTGTGGCATATGCAAGAATATATCAAGAAGAGGGCGAAAGTAAGCAAATCAACATTGAGATCCGTAAGTCAAGCTGATCTTGGAAATTTGCTTGATAACTTTTAAATAGAAATTATTAGCAATGTAAGCAAACAAGTAGAAATGCTAAGAATGAAAAATGAGAAAAACAAGGATGTTGATATTTGTGTTATCCATGTAAAATCACATGCTACTAAATATTTCCCATCATTACCAAGGTTCAAGGAAGTTTAGGTTGAGGACATAGGAGAAATTCAATCACCAAAGTAGATCCTTTATGGAACTTCAAGGAGACCATGGAAGCCTAGTCAACCTGGTATGATGCAAGAACCTAATTCACAATTTTAAGGTTATGCACAACCATCTCAAAGTAATTGGAACACACCCTTTCCTTGGAAACCTTGGCCATCTCAACCCTCAAGCTAATCTTGGCAACAAGGTTGGAAAGGACCTTATGGGAGAAATCCACAATATCCTCAATATTTTCCTCAATATCCTCCATACCCAGCTCCATTCTATCCATAACATCCACCTCCACCACAACCACATCCATCTCAAAAGTCCACTCCCACTCAACTACCAATACAACTATTTCCAAAACCAAAAATAAAAGTAACTTAACCCAGTTACAATGCTAAGGTACAACACTTTCAAATAAATCCTCTTGATCTAAATAGTATTCATCTTAGCTCAGGAACAATACTACAAAAAACAAATTATCTTGATATCATTGAAGGAAAACATTTATAAAAAGAAGATTCAAATGAGGAGACCAAAGAATCATGGACTGCATTTTATAGAGAGTGGCCATCAAAATCAAATATTGAGAAGGTTCCACCATGTTTACCATCAAATCCTCCATGTGTTCAAGAGGATAATCAACAAAAAGAAGAAGGTTTGAATGTCATAGTCGAAGAGGACACAAAAATGGATATAAATATGTAAGTGAACCAAGGGCATCACAACTATATTGAAAATTGGTTCTAAACAATCATTAAGATGTAGGACCACACTCTTCTTCCTGATATCATCTCAGTCAAAGAAGTTGGCCTCTCATATTCAGGTACATGTCAAAGCATATCTTTCAAGCCGATACATGATTTTATTTGTTATATTGATGTGAACATGGCTCCATTGGAAGTATTCCTATACGTGAAAGAGATTTTGTTTTTTCAAGTGGAGTAGGATAGAAAAAATAAAAAAGTAAAGGAAAAAGAGAAAAAAATGGAAGAAAAATCTCAGGTGAAAACCTCATTTGTGGCGCCTGACATTGGCTCACTGGCTGAAAACCTCCATGAGGTGGTCAATGGATTGGAAATAAAAAAGAGAAAAAAAGGAAAAAAGAACCTAGGTGAAAACCTCCTTTGAGGCACCTAGGAAGACATGCTCGTCGAAAACCTCATTAAGGTAGCTAGCAGGCCTCGGAAAAAAAATGAAACAAAAATAGTTTCCCTTGGTATCTCTCTCTCGTGAATGCGGGTGCTCTCCAACCTCTACAAGAAAAAAGAACAAGTTAGCACCATAAGAAAAAGATAATAAGAAATATAGTCAAGGAAAGTCAAATTTTAGCATTCACCTTCCTTTCCCAGACTCTCCAATAGGACCAAGTCCATGTCAATCCATCACCCTCATCCATTTCCAACATCCACCCATCATTCTCAAGATTTTCACATTAATTTTCCTCATTGTCGTGAAGTGATACAAGAAAGTTTTTCTTTTCTACAAGATTACCAAAATACATAGGGAAGAAATTATTTTTGCCATATCTCAAAAACCGTACATCCATTGGCCAAGCTATTTCCTAGGGATATTCATAGGGATGATGGTAACATGGTAAAGAAATTTTAGAAAAATGGAGTGCATATGTTTTGAGAAATTGATCGCCATCACCTATAGGCAGTTTTAATGTTTCTCAATATTCGTGTATCCATTGGGGAATATTTTTTATGAGGATATGCATAAGGATGATGTAAACATACGCAAAAAAATTCATGTGAATCCAATATACTATTTGAGAGATATGGATTAAACAAGTATGTTACAAGATTGTGATAGACATAGATAGAGGGGTTAGATCTTATTTTTCCTTAGGGGAATGAAAAAATAAGTCTACCACATCTCCATCATCCATCCTTCACACCATTTAGTATCGTCTCCATCTAAAAATTCATCTTCGTCCATGAAAAAAAAACCAATTTCACCCCTTCTTCCACAGTTTTCACCACCACTAAATTTTATAGTCCCTATCCATGAGTTCACCATGAATTATCAGAGTTTATGAATTCATTTCATGAAGATCATTATGGTATTGGAGGGGTATGTGTGATTGCTACAAGAAATAGCATAATATTGTAGAAAACTGTACAAACCCTACAAAACCAAACTTGGATGCACTTGATAGCACAATAATGAATACTTAGCCATCCTGAAACATTGAAGGACCATCTCTATGATCTCGAGCAACGACACAACTCTTGAGGGGATGGTATAGGGTCACTAATAATCTTCAACAACATCATCTTGATCCACCATCAACAAGACCCATAGTGACAAAACTCAATCAAGCACATCTCACTAAAATATGTACAAAAAAGAAAGAATTCTTTTTCCAAGTAGAGCCAAAGCATGGAGCAAGTTTTATAGGAAATGGCACCTCAAACAGTCAGCAGATCAACCACCATTTTTGGAGAAGCATTTGGAAATCAAGGAACCTAGAGCTCTAGAATTGGAAATCAGTGACCATGGGAATCTAAATATTTCAACCTTGATCCTTCAACAAGTACAGGTCCCCCTAATTAGTTATTACAAAATTCCTCACCACCCATTAAAGCAATAGTGCCATGGGGGCTTCACTCAATGAACCTCTAACATATCACATGATTTCATGGCATATTAAACAATACCCTTAAACTAACTAAATATTGGAAAGTACCTCTAAAAATCACATTATTTAACCCCCTACCAATACGAACCCAATGCAACTTAGTGTTTAAAACACCACTACTTTCACTAGACATTGTAGGTATCCATTTCATCATTAGCATTTTTTATACCCCGTTCTCTTTTTTCATTAACTTTGCTCTCCATTTTTTATACCAGTCAATATTAAAAACCTTTAACCCCTATTATATGATCAATATAATTATGTCATTTTTTCCTCATTATATATCCCCAAATATGAATGCACTTGGTATGGTATCACTCCCCCAGTGAAGCCCCCATGAGTAGTGTCTGATTCCAAGAGCACCTACAGGAAAGAAAAAGACCTACATCATCGAATTTCGGTTAGCATAGAACATAAAAAATTCATATTCTTCTCAAGAAATTTTAGGAAGCAAGGAAGGAAAACCAATAACCTCATAGAATACACTCAAAGATAACCTCACTCATGCCGAGATCTACCATGCATCCATCAAAGGATTAACACATCAGCAAGAAACCTTTGAAAACAAGCATCAATGACGAATAAGGTTCTCATGCAACATTTCCAACACAATATTTGGCTCCAACAGCACATGCATAGCAAGTCTTCAATTGAAAATAGCAACACCATCAAGCATCAACACAGGTAGGCAAGATATGTAATCGAATCCTTTGGTCTTCATGAGTGCTATGTTATTGCTATTTTGTGTGTCTAAGTATGGGGGGTCAATAAAGGCATCCATCTATAAGCTAAATTGTTGGCCAAACTCAATATTTACCTTGCTTTTCTTTCATATCCCACTGGCCTCATTTTCATCTCCCACTAGCCTCATTTTCATCACCACCAACCTTGTTTTCATCACCATTAGCCTCATTTTCATCACCCTTAAGAAGAAAATAAGTTTTGTTTCTCATAAAACGTTTTTGCTACAAGGTTACCAGCTGAGGCTGAATTCAAATGGAATTTCATGATAAAGTGAAGGAAATGCCATGAATTCAAGGTATGAAGTAAATCTGTTGTTACAGAGATCATCAAAGTTGCACAGTGATAAATCCTCCAAGGGGCAGAGGTCTTCATTCATTAGAGTTAGAACATGGATTGTTTATCAAATATTTTTATAAGGATTCAATGGTTATTCTCAAGATTTATGAGCATGAAACACCTTGATTTTATTAACACCGTAAAGCCAAGGAGGTCCACTACCACCATCAAGAGTTAAGCTACCTATACCAGAGGTCTTATAGACTGGTACAAGATTAATATTGTGTGCTATAGGATTTAAACCGCATGCCACATGATTGCTCTCAAGTGCTACAAGATTGTCTAGAGAGGTGAAAAAGAGCCTAAAATTGAGAAATATTGTCCAAAAAACCATATATTCACAAAGGAACCTCTAAGGGAAGGGTAAGTACCTATTTTTCCTCACCACTTGTGGATAGGGAGCATGCACAATTGTTTTTTTTTTTTTTTTCCACAGAACATCATGTAGAAAATCTATGAAAAATAAATTGAAATATGAATCTTCCTTGTGAATTGAGCATGATATTAGGGAAATGGACATGCTTTTAAGTTGGGCATGCAATTTTTCCTTTCCCTAGCCAACAAAATTAAGTTCCTCTTTTCTGTCCTGTTCTGGAAATTGGTTCAAAAAATCCCTAGAAATTGATAATTGATAGGAGAATTACCTTGCAAAAATTTGGAAAAATTACAATGAAAATCATGGGGAGTGGTTCTAATCTAAGAGAGCCACAAAGGACACCTTCATAGTAGAGACAATTATAAGGGAAAGAGAGGGAAGGACAACAACATCAAGTCTTCCCATCAAACTAGTATCAAGATAAAAGTTGTTTCCTAGATCAATGCTATCCATGGTTAAGTTCTATTTAGAACAAACCACCTCTACAACTGCCTAAGACATCAAGAATATACCAAATAACACTATGAGAAAGGCAAGGAAGAGGAAGAAGGCTAAGTTTCTCAAGGGTGAGCAACAATTTCAGTATGGGGTAGATTATGGCCCCAGAATTATCTGTTTTATTAGGACCATTTGATTATTTATAGAAACTTAAAACATGTATTTGACCCCCTTACTTGCACATCATAGCTTTAATTCTTAGTATTAATGGGTCCTTTAATTTTGGTTTATCCTTGCTTATTTGTGTCAAATTATATATATTATATTATAATATATATATTATATATAATATATATATATATATATATATATAAATAAATATAATGCAGAATATTGAGAAAATATTGAGTAATTCTTAAATGCGATAATATAGGGACTTGCTCCCTACTACAAGAAGGACCAATATTGAATAATAAATGAACAAGATATTATGAAATTATTGAACAAATTCTTGATCTCCATTGGTTGAGAAAATCTAGGAATGTGTTCCTTGTCATTTAATGAAGATTTTTATTATTCCAACGCAAATCCACTTTTTGAGGAATTTTGGAGGGGAAATTTTCCTTCTTTCAAGGAGGATGCTTCCCCATCAATTTGTATAAGTACCAATTCGAATTTTCTTATAGGGGTAAGCATTTCTTAGTTTTCTTGTGAAGAAAACGTATTATTTAAGAGTTCTACTTTCATTTCCAACATGGATGTACTTGGATTGATTCAAATAATAAAGTTTGGTGCCATTTTTAGCTTCTAAAGCTTGGTTTCCTTCATACTAATCTGAGTATCCTTGGGCTTGGCCATCCCAGGAGCCTCAGAGCCCTTTTATATAATTTCTTTATTTTCCTTCAATGCCTTTTTCACTTGCATCTCTTATTTCTGCATTTCGTGTCGTTTCTTCCTTTGTTGTAGGTTATATTGGCTAAAAGATTGAAGTGAGTGGTTTTGTAGGTTATTTAAAGAGTCAAAAGCATGATCCATCCTTAGAACAACTTTGAAAAGTCATATTCATCATTGAATTACTTGGATTGGTTTACTAGTTCACAAATCTAGAATTCATGGAAGCCTCTTGTAACAAAATATTAGTAATTTTCTGTTAATTTTTAGAATGAGTTAATGAACTTCTTTAGAGTTGATTCCACTTGTATTGAGTCATAAAAAAATTCACGTTCATAACAAAATTTTACCCCACAACAATTTTACTTGATCATTTTAGGCACTTTGTAGGTTAACTAGCTCATTCTTGAAATTATCATATATCTTATTTTTCATCTATCATAAACATTTAAACATTGCATGTTGTTAATATTGGAATCAATACTATGAGAAATATCTAAAATATTTGGGTTATATACATGTGAATGGTTTGAGTCATTGATCATCCATTTAAATAAATCATTATTTATATTCTTTGGCACAACTCCTGAGCTTAGAACTATCTACAAATAAATAGCATCATATTGGTGTCATTGTCAGGGTTTTGAAGTTCATTTCCCTTGGAAAATGATAGGACTTACCTCTTAATTGTTAATAAGAGTCTATAAGGTTAAAATGTTTAACCTAGTGACTTCATAAATTAAAATTTGCTTCACGCAGGTAAACCAAATCTCAATCTGATCCTCAACTCTTTAATCCATTATCAGATCCAGGGAGACTTGTATGGATTTCTTCCCTCAAACATATAATTGAAGCTTTTACTTCTATTTCCCTTCTACCTGAATCAATTGCACATCATGAAAAATCTAATTCAATTCCTATACCTTCTAAATTATCTTATTTACGACCTAAAGTCTTAGAACTTGTTTCTAAGGGAGTAGATCTATAATTTTTCCTCACTAGTTCATCAAATTGAATCCTTTGAGCTTCTTGTCTCCCTTTCAGATTCATCTTATGCATAAGCAGAGATTGAACTAAAATTACCTAAGATTAAACCTAGAGATTTATATCCTCTGTTATCCACACCTATCCTTCTACTTCTGATAAACATGAGGAGGAACTTAAAATCTATAAAAATACCCTTTAACTTTTGAAGAAGAAGAGAAAATTGTTCCTAAAGATCAAAAGTTAATCATTCATCTTCAATTTTCAAAAAATCATATAGTTTCACGAAAACCATCTTCCAGTAAACCTTTATCCCCTAAACAATTAGTTTCATAACAACAACAAATGGTTTCGATAAGACCAACTGTGACATCTAGGTATGCACTAGCAACTTAGATTCATGATTTCCTCCTCTATAATTGCATGCTAGATTCTGGGCATATCATAATCTTATGCTAAAAATTATTATGTATCAACTTAAGTTGAAACTAATAAGGCCCTACCATGATCTATATACATTTGATTAAAAAAGGGTGCAATGTTTGGGACTCATCAAATATTTCGTAGTAACCTTAGCATGGTTTCCTATTAAGTGTTGTGATGGATATAGTGGTTAGAGATATTCCCCCAAAATTTGGTATGTTTTTATAAAGATCATGGTGTGCTAAAATGGGAGTAGTTTACAAATGGATATGTCATATGCTACCATCCTAGTATATGTTATAGAACATCTAACGCTTTATAGAGAAGTGAGATTCATAAGTATTGTGTGTAATGTTAGTCAAACTGTAAATCACCCTATATACGTTGTGGACCAAGATTTGAGGTGTTTCATGTTAACTGTAAAATAGAATTAAAGACACTATAAATTTTCCTCGGTCTTTAGAAAATGATGTGTGGAAGATGTATTTTGATGGGATTTTTCTAGAGAAGGATTAGGAGTTAGGATTGTTTTCATTTCACCTGAAAAGAAAATTATTACTCAATTTTTTAAACTAGACTATCAAGTCACAAACAATGTAGTAGAATATGAAGCTTTGATACTAGGATTTGAACTGGCCATGAAAATGAAAGTTCATAGATTGTTAGTATTTGGTGATTTAGAATTAGTGGTGAGAAAAATTAGAAATATTTGTGAAAAAAAACATGCTAGATTAAAATCTTACAGAAATGAAACATGGGATTGTGTAGAGAACTATTTTCAAGATTTTAACATTGAAGCCATACCAAGAGATGATAACATGCAAGTAGACTCTTTGGAAATTTATGCAAGTACTTTCAAAGATCCATAATCTTTTCAATTAAAGTACCAAATTGAGGTGAGGTATAGACCCTCAATCACTGATAATGTAAAACATTGGCAAGTATTTGAAGATAATGAGCAATTGAAAAAATTTATTCAATCTATTGAGGAATTATCTTGACTATATTTTAATGAAGAAAACATTGAAACTATTGTTGAAAGTATTGTTGACTCCAAAATAAATTTCAAGTAGAAAATAACTGACAATGAGATTATTCAACTATCTAACAATGATATTACTAATGGATTAGTTCCCCTTGAAAGATTGTTTGACCAGAATGATGTTATAAAACCTTAAGGGCTAAATTCAGAGCAAGGTGATGTGCAACATTGTAACCTTGGTACAAAAGAAGAGGCTAGAAACATTAAACATTCAAAAACACTACCACAAGAGATTAAAGAAAAATATGTTCAATTATTTAAGAAATATAAAGATGTATTTGCATGGAAGTATGAAGAATTGAATATTTATGATACATCTATTATTGAACATAAGGTTTCTTTGCAACCAAGAGCCAAACCATTTCCGTAGAAATTGAGAAGGATACATTCAATTGTGCTACGAATAATAGAAAAGGAAGTAAAGAAATTACTAGATGCAAAAATAATTTCTCCTTTATGATATTATAAATGGATAACTAATCTGGTTCTTGTAAGGAGAAAGAATGGAGAAATCAGACTGTGCGTTGACCTTAGGAACCTGAACAAGTTGTCATTGAAGGATAATTACCCACTTCCAAAGATGGATGATTCAGTTGCTTTAGAGAGAAACAAGCTCTAACAAAATTTTAACATTTGATTGTTTTTCTGGATACAATAAGATATTTGTCATGGAAGAAGACAGATAAAAGACAACTTTCACTACACCATCAGGTACCTTCATGTATGCTAAGATGCCATTTGGCCTAATAAATGTTGGTGAAACATTTCAGAGAGCCATAGACTTGGAATTTGTTGGAAAAGTAAATAAATTCATAGTAATTTACCCTGATGATTTGATTGTATTTTCAGAATCTGAAGGAAAGCATATAAAAAATTTCAATAAAACTTTCGCAAGATGCAAAAAGCTTAGGATTTCCATTAATCCCAAGAAATCATTTTTTTCCTTGAGGGAAGGAAATTTTTTAGGCCATATCATTTCAAAGGAAGGAGTCAAAATAGATCTTGAAAGAGTATCAATTATTCAGTTAATCAGTTTGCCGAGAACAAAGAAATAAATTCAAGCATTTTTAGGGAAAATCAATTTCTTAAGAAGGTCTATACCTAATTATTCAAAGATTGTAAGAGGTATTACTGATATTCTTAAAAAGAACCATGAGGTTAAATGGAATGCACAATATAGATTTTTTTTTGACAAATAAAAAAGGAACTTACAAAAGCACCAGTATTAGCCACTCCATATTAATCAAGTCCTTTCAATATTTTCTCTTTTGTGCGAGGTAATACAATAGCATCAATCTTATTACATAAAAATGAAGATCATTATGAGCAGCCAATTGCTTTCTTTAGAAAAATTATAAGGGATGCAAAACTAAAGTATGATATAATTGAAAAAAAATCTTATGCTTTAGTTAAAACTTTGAAATATTTTAGAATTGATGTGTTGCATTCTCCAATAATAGCTTTTGTAGCCAATAATGTAATAAGAACAATACTAACTCAGCCTGATACATACGGTAAAAGAGGGAGAGGGATAGCCAAAATTTTGGAATTTAATTTGGATATCAAACCAAAAAAATCTAGTTAAAGGACAAGGATTGGCTAAGTTGTTAGTAGAATCAAATTTTAAAGTTTTGGGTGTAAATTCAATTATGGAAATTCCAGGAGTTCCAAAGGAGAAGAATACATAAGAACCTTCTTCTAGTTCAACACCACTTCGACTTCCTTTGCGTATTTACAAAAAGTTCTTATTATCATACTGGTACAATTATGATGTACATTTTTAGAGAGATTTTGAATATCCTCTTGAGTTCAACAGAAATCAATGCAGGTCTCTTAAACTAAGAGAAATGAAGTATTTTATACTCAATGCAAATCTGTATTGGAAGGATCCATTAAAAATTATTTTTCTATGTTTGACTGAAAGTGAAACAAAGGGTGTAATTGAGTAGTTTCATGAAGGAGTATGTGGAGGCCACTATGCTCGGAAAGGAACTACACATAAAATATTGAGAGAAGGATTCAAGTTGGTCTTAAAGTATGGAGTTGTATTCCTTGCCAAATATTTGCAGGTAAACAAAAATTGGTTGTGTCTCTCCCTCTTATTCTAGTAATAGTTGAAGCTCCTTTCTTGCAATGGGGTCTGGATTTCATCGGTGAAACAGTTCCTTCTTCTAGTAATCCACATAGATGGATCCTAACAGTAACTGATTATTTCACAAAATGGGTAGAGGTTCTTCCTATAAGAAATGCAACTTAGTATGTGGTCATGAAATATATTGAAGAAAACATCTTAATAAAGTTTAGTTATCCAAGAAAAATAGTTATAGAATGCTCAAGATTTTAATTCAATTAAGATGATTGAGTTTTGTCGAAAATACCAATTTTCATTACATCACTCTACACCTTATTATCCACAAGGAAATGGATTAGTAGGGTCATCAAACAAATGTTTCATTAAAGTTATTAAGAAGGTGTTAGGAAATCATAAAATAAATTGGGATAGCCATTTGAAGTATGAAATTTGGGAAAATAGAGTTACGAAGAGATCTACTCGTAAATCTCCTTTCCAACTTGTTTATGGTATTGAAGCCATTTTCCCTACCTAATTGGAATTTCCAGTCATGAATCTCTTACATGATTCTTGTGAGAAAATTGATGATTTATCTAAAAGAATAAATAAAATAATTGAACTGAACAAGGATAGAGAATAAGTTCAACACAAATTACTACAATATCAGGATAAGATGAAGAGTCTATTTGACATAATAGCTAGAGAGAGATTTGAGACAGGGGGACCCAGTTTTAATATGAGATGCAAGAAGAGAAGTAAAAGGAAAGCATGGAAAGTTTGAGTTTCTGTGTTTGGGACCTTTTCAAATTGCGTACATTAAATGGAACAACACATCCATTCTTCAGAACTTATAGGGAGATTATTTCTCATTGCCACTCAATGGGAAATATTTAAAACACTACATTCGGTAGTGAGTAAGTTCCCTTTATTATCATTGTAATAATCAACGTGATTTATATTTTGAAAAGGAAGTGTGATTTTCTACAACAATTTCTCCATAGCCCAAGGAGAAGGCACATGGATCTACATGTTCTCTGCATCCCACAAGGGGAAGCAGCCCTCAGATGGATTCAATGTTGTAACTATCTTTTTACCCATACCATTTACTTTTAAATTGTATATTTTCAAATATATAGATATATATATATATATATATATATATTTTTTGCACTTTTTAATAAATTTGTGCATATCTATATAAATTCCACTTTAATTTAAATTTAAGAGAGAATGAGGTTTATTTAGTGGATTATTTGAATAAAGTACCAAAAATTTCTGTCCTTGCAAGTTCTGAAAATATTGACTGCTTATGCTGCAATCAATGGTTGATAATAGATTGTGGGTCTCCCCTGCACTCTTGACATTTAACGAAGAGGGTGGTGGGGGAGGGGGTACGCAAAATTGTTTCATAAAAACAACCCATCATTATGTGATGGGCGCTCAACTATTATGGGACCCGTCATCTCAAATACAACTTACCACCACACCTCCCCCCTCCAAACCACTTTCTACCTAAGTTTTCCCTTCGCTACCACTTCTGCCATTTTATCCCTTCTGCCAAATAGCCACCAAATTAACTCTCTCTATTTCCTCTAATAATTTAATGGTTTAACCATTAAATTATTAAATTCACTCTCGCCAATGTTTTGATATTTTTTTTGACACGTTGAACATTAATATCTTTCACGACTATCCAAAATAATCTGCTAAAGTAAATTATCCTCCATCAACCAATCATTTTCCTTCATTTTTTCAATGTTTGTAGAGGTTCTCAGTGATAGAAAAATCATGAATTTTGTATTCAACCATGTTAGGCAGCCAATAAATCACCAAGTATTCTTAATTCTTTGTTTTCCTCTTAATTCACAATAATTAGTCAAAAGGGAAAAGCTAAGATGTTTGTTGAAAATGCAATGCTTCCCCCTACCCAAAATTTAAATGAGTTTCCTTTGATAGGTTCTTATTTTCAAATCATAGAAACCACATATGAATTTGACTTATATGAATTGCACAACTAGGAATTTCATATATTTAAATATGCAAGTAATTAATTTAGCTTTTCGGAATCCATGTTACCTAAATTTGTTTTCCCTCAAACACATCATTACCTTGAATTAGTTTCTTGGTGTGAATGTCATTATCTACCCAGAGAAAGAGCAATAATAGCCAGAAATGGTGAATCTTTCTTCTCCATAACCCCATAATATATTTGCCAGGCCCTGCAAATCAACCCTTCAAGTTCCATTCACAGTTTTTCAATTGATTCACTCATGGAAATCTACCTGAAACTTACCTTTCAGTAGTGAGCTAGTATCTTTGAGTCTTTTATACTAGAAGGTTCTAAATTATCTCGTCATAATCCACAATATTCTTCAGCAACATTTCCATAAATGTCTAGACAAGTATATTTTATTTTGGGCTACCAGATTGATAAATGAGTTGATGAAGTCATCTTGGGGTTCTTGTCATTCTTTTCATCTGGTAAAAATCCTTCTTTTCTTTTCAACTTTTTCCATTTTATTCCAAGGATCATTCATGAAAAGTTCCTAAAATTCTGTGCAAAGAGATATTTTAAACATCAATATCTATTGGTGTATTTATTTTTATGCCATCAGTGTGAAAGAGTAGAAATGACACTCCAAAAGCTTGATTCATAGGGAAGGCGACAATCTATCATTCACTAGACTTCATTAGTTAAAAGAAATTCTGAAGATTACTCTTTTAAGGGTTTTGTATATCAATTTCTATATTTGTCATTGTGTATCCTTAGCAGTGATGCAATACCAAGGATATCAATATAAATTAAAAGGATTTTCCATTTGAGTGAATAGTCAAAGGTAGGAGACTAGTACTTGTATTAGAATTTCACAGAGACTAGAGTTTATGGTTCTGATTTGCAACCATACAAACTTCTAGTTTTTGTTCCCATGAGGATTTTTTTATCTAGAATTCATAAGACAAAGTTTGAACATGGATGAAATTAATTTTGGATCCAAAAATAAAAAATCTCAATTTAAAACAAAAACTCAAATTGGTCCATTCATAGTTAATACTACAGAAAATGATAAGGAGGTTGAAATTTTATTAATTCAAATGAATTTTAAGTTAAGTTTTAGTTGGACTTATGATCCTTTGGGAGTAATTTCATCTATTAGGGTTGAGCAAAAATATGCTCCTCATACTCATATCTCAAAACAAGAAATTGAAGAATATGCTAATTAGGAAGTATGGGAGGAGAACTCTTTGCAGGAAGTTGAAGAGAGAATTTCTAGCCAAACAACCTTGGAAACTCCACGACTTAAAGAAAAAGAGTTAAAGCAACCAAGTGAAAGTATGTCCCCTTCTCATTCAGGTTCTAAATCAGCAGAATTTAGGTTTTTTTAGAGGAGAAAGACAAAGAATACAGAGGAAGAGTCATCAGCGGTCAGAAATATAGAAGTGTCTACTACAGCAATGTTATCAAGCAAGCCTGTGTTCAATTTTCAACAAACTCAAGAAACAATTCTTGATGCATCTACTTCCCTTCTTCTGGTGAACAAAGTATTTTTCCTAGATTCAGAGAAATGAAGAAGAAGAATGAAATGCTAAAGAATTCTACCTATTCTTAGTTCTGGAAATAAAATTCTAGTACTCAAAACAAATTGTTGTCTGCATTGGACAATGATAGAGGATAGTTTCAATTGGCATTTATTGAGCCAAATGTCACAGTTCCAAGAAGTGTGGAGGATTACAAGACTATAGTATTTTCTTTTGATACAAAATAAGTTCATCCCATAGATAAAATTTATATACATAAACAAGTTGGTGAAATGATTTATTTTTCTCTAACAGGTTCTACCATGGCTACTTCAAATCTACAAGCTTCTTTAAATAATATTCATTCTCAATTGAAGTTAGAAAATATGTCATCTTTAGCAAAGGATACAAGAATAAAATCTTTAGAAGGCCTTGAAATCAAATTAGGAGTAGATCCTAATATGTTAATGTTGCTCAAGAAATTATTAAAAACATAAATGCAAACATTCAAGCACTACAAAAACAATTAAAATTGCCAAAAAAAAAGCATCTCCAAACTCAGGAAGTAGGGAAATTAGAGAAGGAAAAATAGAATATGTTGCGTACGATTTTCGAGAAGAACATTTAGATATAAAAAATGGAATCACACATGGAAAAATTTTTGAAAGAGAAAGAACAACAAATTAATATAGGAACTTCAATAATAGAAACAGGGTCCACCAAACAAGATGCAACTGAACAATTATCTAAAGCTATGGGAGATCTATAATTAAGGAATATTTATATTGAGAAACTAAAGGCATCTCTACAAAGGGAAAAATAAAATAAAATTAAGGCAGATAGTCCATATAGTTCAGAAGTACAAAAGAATTTCAAGCTTACAAAACAACTTGAAAAATATATGGATGAGTCAGCCAATGCAAGAATATCTCAGAAGCTAAGGAGAAAATACAGGTAGATATAAATGAAACCATTTGATATTTTTGGACATCTATAGAGATTATCTTTTAACATGAATAGTTGGTGCATAAATAAAAAGAAGCCATTGCTAGGATAAAAGAAGACATGGGGATTGAAGATAGGACAAATGTAGTCCTTGAAGTAAGGAAAGTGTTGACAATGAGAAATTTGATGCAACAACTAGAGAAGAAATGCCAAAACTTGGAAGCTTAGATTAAAAGGTTCCATAAAAGAATTTATGTTCTTTAGAAAAAGGACTCCCATCATTAAGGGATTCTCATGGTCAATTGATACAACAAGAATATTATGAGCATAAGCAACATGATATAGCAACATATAGCTCAAAATTTGTTGAAGTGAAAGGAAATGTTGATGGTAGAAAATTTCTTCAAGGTTCATAAAATGATTTATTCATTTATTAAATTCACCATATTTTTGTAATCAATCCCACTTTTGAAAAGTAGACTGAGGTAGATGAGGAATATAGGGAAGTAATAAAATTTTCATATCCAGATGAATATAAATGGGATAAGCTCCTCGAACTTATCGAGTATACAAAAAACAGATTTAGAGGGAGGGTTTGAGCAAAAAATAGGAGAAAAATCAACATAACCAGATTTAAAGGCGACAGTTAGAAACTAAATCCTTGAATAGTGTGAAAATTTCACTAATTAGTTCCAAAATTTATATTTTGAGTTGTATTGATTAGAGTTATCCAAATTATTTTGGATAAAACTTTATTTTTATGTAAAAAAATGTAATATGTTAGATATTTTTTAGAAGAATCTATATATGCTTTCTACTTTGAAGGAAGAATGGTTGTTACTTTGATAGAACCATAGACATTATTCTATTTTTGGAAATTTTGAACATAATCAAAGGCTTTTGGCTTTAGTTTTTAGCAACATTTGTGTTCATGTGAGTCTCCTTTGTGTAATAATTTATGTTATTCTTCATATGTTTGAGGTAATATAGAAGTAATAGATAAGGATAGGTTGAACTTTTACCTCCCTGATAGTCCCTGCAAATTTATTATCATAATTGAGGTTAATCAACTAAAAAATTTCTTTAATTTAGTATCTCTGCATCTTAAAATTATTTACTTCTGTCATCTCTCAAATATATGTTTTATCTATAGCAATGTTTTTATACACCTCTATTTTATTTGATAATATAAAGTTCAGGAAGGATTTTCAATTATTAGATATCTTCATTTTTATCTATCATAAAAATTTAAAGATTGCATGTTTATAATACCGGAATCAACACTTTGATAAATATTTAAAATATCTTTTAAAATATGTGAATGATTTGAGTCATTGATCATACATTTAAACAAATCCTCATTTAGATGCTTTGGCACAGTTCTCGAGCCTAGAACTTTCTACAAAGATATAACAAGTAAAACATGGCTAAAAGTTTCTCTTGTATATTATCTTACCCCCTTTCAGGCTCAAGGGACAAATTTACGAAAAGGAACATCATGGACTTTTCCTTTTCTCCTCTTTTCCAAACTCTCTAAACATGAAAAAGAACTCAATTTATGCCTTCATTGGACTTGTAAAACTATTAAACAATGTTGGACTTGTCAAGCATGATGAGACTGAACCACTCCTTCTTAGGGTTCATTAAAAATACTTAGAAGGATCCATCTAAAGGATGAACTTATAGACCAAGCATATGTTATCCTCCTCAAGCTTGTCAAAAATAAATAAGTAACTACCAGAAATGGGAAATTGGGAAAACAGGGCATTAAACCTATTAATGGTAGTGAGTCACTCTTGAAAATGACAATATTTCACTTCATCTCTATCACTACATTGGGTTGGAGAATCTTTTTTCCTCTATATTGATCATGCCTCAATGAAAGCCTTCATGTTGGGTCTTTGAGTCAATGCTACCAACTCTGTTAGGTCCCTATAATACTAGTGATTACCCCATTACTATTGTAGTTGTATCCCTTACTAATATTGTTGTGCCCCTATTGTCCCCATAGTGTTATTACTATGCCCCATAGAATCCCTCTATTGTTGTTTTTGTGGCTTTATATTATTATTGTTAGGTCGGATGGGTTATATTGTGACTCCTTAGACTCCTATATATAGAAAGGAGGGTTTTGTCATTTGAATCATCCAATAATTGTTCATTTGTGTAATGTAAAGGAGGTTGCACCCTCGAAGAGGATGAATTTTAAGGCGTTGATCCCAGTTCAATAAAGGAAGTGGCCAGAAGCAGTGTCAAGTTTAGTGGCAAAAAAGGAAGTATGACAACAAGGGCATGCTTATAGACTATGGCAAATGACTTCTATATTCAGAATGAAGTAAAACATGTTTTCATAGTAAAGGCAACTTTTGCGAAGTATATTGAGGTTGATGAGATTTATCGAAGGGTAATTAAATTAGCTATTCCAAATGAGAAAAGGTGGGAGGAATTATGTGATTTACTGGATTAAAAGTAATTTAGATGCGGCCAGTACATCAGCTAGCACAACAACCAACACATTAGCACAACACAGTTTTAGGTTGATTTAGCAACAAAATCCACCAAAACAGAGCCACCTTTCCATGCAGCTATCTAGGTTTCCTATTTTTCTACCCAAGATAAATTTTCTTGTTATAATAAGGATAAAAATACATTGTTAGTTGAGACAACGATTTTGTAAGTATTTGTATAAATACTTCACTGTTTGAAGTATTAAGGGTTGATTTTTTAATATAATTTTCATTTGCAAATTGTAATTTCCCATTTTTTGGACACATCAATAATACAAGGACATTTTCACAGGATTCACATGGTGTTCCAAATGGTGATTTTTTCTTTAGTTTATGTGTTTGATCATTGTTTTCTTTCTCTGTTATCTCTGAAAATATTAATTACTTAACAGAAACTGTGATGAATAGGACATGTTACATAGAGAACCCTATTCTGGCTATTAGTAATTTACATGTTTTATGTTGAATTCAAATAAAGGAATTCTTAATTGCTCCTTAATTTCAACTAAATCTTACATTTCTGTTGTCTCATAATCCATTTTAAATTTTTGAAAGATCCAATTAGTGCAACCTAGCTTTCCTTGTGAAACTCCTCTAAAATTTGATGCAAATCCAGTTAAATCTTTAGACTCCATAACCTAATGGAATTATAACAATTAAATCAACCAAACAATTCAATAAAAACAATCAGTGCAGTCATAAGTAGCCTAAAGTTCACATAAAACAAAGCTAAATTTTACAGAGAGATCCCTCTCTGAAGTTGGCAGGGTTAGATCCTAGCTTCCAAAGTGGTTTTGATTTTGTCCTATGTGTTTACTCCCTCAACCTCAAAAATACATATCGAAAACGCGGTATATGTTATTTTCATAAGTACTAAAGAAATTGAACTACTTCATTGGCATTGGTGCTCGTCTTGTTGAATGTGTGTTGTATTTTCTTTTAATGATCGTTGTGTCTATGTGAACTACTTCGCTAGATAACTAATGAATATTTCCTTGCTCTCGTGTGCCTCTCTTAGGATAGTACTATTAATTTCCTTCTAGAGACTTAATCTTGTATCCTCTCTTGTGAATGCCTCCTTTTACACGTCGAAATTGGTGTTTCACAGTGTCAACTTACTTGTTTATTCAAAGGTTATGTGTATAATCTCTTAAGGAAAACCTTAAGTTATGTTGGTTAGGTCGATACTCCGAATGGGTCCCCTACTCCACACTGTGTGAGGTTTAATTGAAACTTCGCATCGAGGAGACTCCATGTATGTTGGTGGTATCCAATAGTATCAACAGAAGGAAGGGAACAATTTCAAGTAAAAGAAAGAATTAAAAAATGGATAATTCATTTCCTAAACATAAATTAAGACCAATAAAAAATAGTATATCATGTCGGTTATGATTTAAAAGAGATTTTACAATAGCTCAAATATGATTTAAAAAATATAACTTCAAAATGACTCATTGATAGTTCCAACGGTTAACTCTCAAGTGTGCATCCATTATTTAAGGAGAAGATGTCTTCAGAAAAAGGGTCTTATTTTTCTAGAAATGTCACTAAATTGTCTAGTTTGGTCCTCTTACCTTCTTTTCTTCCTACTTAGTAATCATTCAACATTCTCAAGTTGTCTAAGTATCAAGGTGGATTCCTAATTGCAATTATGTTTCTCTTTCCATATTTTATTTATTTATATGGTTCACAAGAACCCCATCCTTGTCCTTGAATAGATGAATGCATTTTAATTTTGCAGATACCATAAACTCTTAGTTAAACATCTGTATATTTTTTCAAAGGTTCCTTAGTGAACTACTAGGAGATCATGGCTAGTGGGACCTTTTGAAATTGAGTTATAAGCTTAGGATTGCAAGTATGTAGCCCCTTTCATCCCTATAAGTGTAAGTCAAATCATCTTTTAAATTTTCTTGTAAATGAATTCCATGGTTATTTTTGTCCATCCAAATGTGTGGTTCTTTACTTTTAACTATGTTTCAAACTAAGGGTATTTAATTTTATCCATGTTTGTATGAATGTTATATCATATCATTGTGAATATTCAAAGCATGGTCCTATCTCAAGCCCTTTCTTTTTTCTATTTTTGATTTTATATTCTTTGTTAAAGAGGGATATCACCTCTATAAAAATGAGGGTACTAGTGCTCCATAGAGGTTTAGTGGCTGAGTGGTGTAGCCCATATTTTCTAGTGCCTTCTTAATAGTGGGGTAGCCTTTCATGCCTTGGTATCATAAGGATAAGGATGGTTAAGTTCGATAGTAATCCAACAACATAGAGATTAAGATTGGCTAGAAACATAAATCAAACAAGAAAAATGGGTTCCTTCTCCTACTTGTGTGGACAAGATATCTTGTGATCCAAGCCCTCAACTAATAATGAATGCTTATAAACATGTAATGTTCCATTCTCTAGATCAAATGCCTATAGTGGAGAGTTTTAATATATAAGTACAATATCTTAGGACTTCATCTTCAATTAGAATGAATGTCTTTTTGTTGTTTTAGAATGTGTGAGGGATGTTAATCTCTAGTTGCAAGCAATTTGTTAGAGTTGTTTTGAAGTGTTTCTAATTGTATATGGTCTTCTTATAGTAGGTTCACTCAAGTGGATTTGAGCTTTGAAATTAGGTGAATTATTAGTGAAGTATTTTTAGGGCCTCTAAGCATTGCCTAGGAAATAGAAGGGTGGTATTTATACTTTCTCTTATTTGCAAAATGTTTTGATTTAGCATCGTATGTTCTTCCAATCTTAGTTTCAAGTGGGTTCACCATTGGGATTGGATTTCCTCCTCACTTCTTGCTACAAATTGGATTGTAGGAGAGAATTTTAATAGGGAGTGGGATGGTGATTGTTGTGGTGATAGTGGTTCTATAGTTAATGAATTAGATAAGTAGGTAGATACAGGTGTAAGGGATCTCTTTAGACTTTTGACCCTAATTGGAAACAAAATGGACTTAAATATGGTAGTCAGTTCACCTAGACTAATTATAGATAAAGATAGGAAAAGGTTCATGCATGATTGCATTTTTTTATGTTTCTTTGGAGGAACCTTTTAATGTAAGATTTGGGGCATATATGTTCTTATGGATGTGATTAGTTTGGATAATTCATGATTCAAACAATTCTTTTTGGGCCATTAGTAGACTCATTATCACATTTAGTGTTTATGATTTGTCTAATCTAGAGTACATGGATTATCGATCCCTTATTCATAGCGTTTTTTAGTGCTTAGGGAAGGATCCTTGATCCAGATTTAAACAGGAACGTAATAAAATACAGAGATAACCATATACACAAAGATGCAGCGGAAATAATACTTCATTTCATTAATGGAAAATACTGAAATATGCTTACAACCGGAAATAGAAATAATCCAGCTAGGGCGATGGTAGCTTATCTCTGAGAAGAGATGTGTGGCTACAT
>APFE031041623.1:5283-73670 GCA_000404065.3 Pinus taeda
AGGGTAGTACTGCTCCTCGATGGCATCTCGGAAGTCATTCCAAGTGGGTGCGGCTGAAAATAATGAGCCTGTACTTTCATCCTCATCCTTCTGCTCGCAGTAGGTTTCCCACCAGTCCTTGACGTGGGGGGCTGTTTGAGAAGAGCGAAAACAATCTTTTCCCGACTTGAAAATTCATGAACAGAGAAATACCCATCTAGCAGATTTAACCATTTATCTACGGCATCTGCGTCTATTTTACCTTCGAAGATGGGGATTTCAAAATTAACTTGTACCTTAAAGGGCGTGGCGTTTCCAGAGTCGCTGCTGGAAGCCGATGCGTCACCTCTAGGTAGCCGCTAAAGGATCTGCGCAAAGTTATCCATCATCACGTTCCTTTGCCGCTCGAGTGCTTCTTCGAGCAAGATTTTGATAGGATCTCCTGCCCGCTCATCCTTCTTCTCATCTGCCATGGGAGGCCGTCGGAATTTGCGAGGCTGGTCTTGCAAAGGTTCGACCAGTTCAAGCCCTAACTCCTTATATCCTGACCTCGTCGGGGACATGCAAAGAAAAAACCGAGAAAAAACAGGCCGCTCTGATACCACTGATCCAGATTTAAATAGGAACGCAATAGATTACAGAGATAACCATAAATACAGAGATGCAATAACCAGAAATAAAGAGATGCAGTGGAAATAATACTTCATTTCATTAATGGAAAATACCGAAATATGCTTACAACGAGAAATGGAAATAAACCAACTAGGGCGATGGTAGCTTATCTCTGAGAAGAGATGTGCGGCTACATGCCTCTGAACTATTCCGAACTTGTGTTACAATGAGGCTCGAAGGCCTATTTATTATTGAGAAACAATGGAAAACCCTTCAAATTCCAAAACCGACCCTTAGAAGATGAAACGCCAAATTGTGGGCCCCGTTTTGGGTAAATTGGTACATCGATTTCCCGGGGTCGTAACTTTGGCATACGATCTCCGTTTGACGCGTACAATAGCTCATTAGAAAGATCTATTCGAGAACTATCATTATTGGAATGGGAAACATTGGTCCATTGCATGGACCCATTTTGCCCCTGGATTCCCCAAAAAAACGTCGTTTAGGGCCTCAAAATGGCTCCGGAAGTTCAGGACCCGAAAAACTGCTAAAAATAGTAAGTTGTGCTACGATTAAGGAAACTGAAAATGCTGAAAGAGACAATGATGGGGGTCCATATGGACTTGGCAGGTGGCCACCAATATCCACCTGGATCAGATCCAATGGCCTTCCAGCAAGACATCTACATGACGCACGTGGAAGCTCCTTCATCAATAACGATGCGAAAAATATTAATCTTTCGGTATGTAGATGTTATCTGGAAAGCCATGTGATGAGGGAGTCGCTTTTTGAAATTTAACATGTCAAAAGTGAGCACTAAAGAGTTGGTTGGATCAACTGCCCCAATTACCGAGAGTAAAGCACTTCGTTGAGCCAGACACGACTAGAGAACCTCTAAAGTGGACATGGCGCATGGACTCTGGGTCAGATCCTCCACAATGGAATAATTTTGGGCAGCCCTAGCGTTAGGATTGATAGTTGCGCATTTAGCAAAACCTTTCGGTATTCGTGTTATAGTATCAACAGGGGGTCGCTCAATATGAAGGTCGGTATTTCCGGGAGTAGTTTTGTCCTTGGAAGTTTCGGCTTCAATGTAATCATGCGACCGAGTAGCCACATGTACATTAGAACCCATCATGAAAACGTTCGATGATTTTTCCTCTTCCTGGTTGCCCCTTGAGGAGGTACTAGGATTTGAACTCGTGCCAGCAAGCAATTGTAGCCCTTGGGGAAAAGGGTTGGTTAACACAGCTTGAGAACTAGAAGCCCCTTGCTGCCCTAACAAGTGTTGAGCGTCTTGAATCTTTGGGCATAGATGAGTTAAATGGTCTCCACTACACAACTTGCATGGAAACATGAGTTTCTTTCTAGACTCATTTCTACCCCCACCAGCATTATTGCCGAATTTATTTGTGTCAGCCTTCCCATCCTGATTCTTTTTCTTACCTCATCCTTTCTTTTTCCCATTGGAGTTTTGATTTCCTTTGAGGTTATCAGATTGGACGACATTAATCGAAGAGGGTTGGGAAGATGAAGTAGTAGACGATGTGACTTGGTTGTTTGATGCATTTTGCAATGAGAACTGCTGCAATTGGCTCCATAAGTTCACCGCATTCATGTCTACCGATCCAGTGATACCATCCCCATGGGGACCTGACTTTGACTTGGCTATGTCAACCTTCGACCCAGGAGCAACTGACAAGTATTTTTGTAGGATCTTAGACTGAGAGTAGATCAATTCTAATTGTTGGGCGCTAAAAATAGCTTGCTCCTCGGAGTAAACTCTGGACATCGAGACATCCTTAGAGATCTCAGGTTGTAAAGATTTCAAAAACCATTTGAGACGGTACTCCGAAGGGATTTCGGCTTTAATGAGCCTCTTTCTCCATCTCCATTCCTGAATATGGTTAGAAATGTGAGTTGCCGTGTCCTGATGAAAATTGGCCAGAAGTTTAGTTCCGACATCGTAACAGATGGGAAACTAGATGATTTAAGAAAATATTAGCTAAGTCGGCAAAAGATGTAAAGCTTCCCCTTGGCAACTCTATATACCATTTAGCCGCATTACCAATCAAGGTGCGTTGAAAAAGTCTCAACCTAACTGAATCATCAATAAGGGAGTTCGACGAGCACAACAAATGGAATGTGGTCACATGGTCGCCTAGGTCCTCACCGCTCTTCCCTTTGAATTTTGGAATGTTCGTAGGGAGTTTGGTTGGGACCTGAGGCCATGCCAGATTATATTTGATTGGATCATTTGTTAACTTTGTGAGGTCTGGCAAGTTCAAAGTTGCTAGAAACGGAAGCCTAGGAGGACCTTGGGGGTTCCACCCAAACTGGGCGGAGCTCCCAAAGTTCTAAAAAGGTTGGCCTAGATTTTGGAAGGCACCATGCTGCCCAAAGTAACCTATAGAACCAGCTAAACCAAAAGGCATGCCTTGTGATCCACCATAACTCGGAGTTTGACCAACTCCGGCCGCAAAACCCCCATAACCGGTGAAGCTTCCTCCTAAAGGATTATAAGGAGCAGACAACCCCTGATAAGGATCCCACGTAGAGGCTAGGGGAGGAATACTTCAAAATGAACTAACCATGGAGTATGACCTATTCCCTTGTTGGTCGAGAAACAAATTCCCAGTTCCCATACTACTAACTGCAGGGTTAGCCCAACCTTGAAAAGGATTCCTACCTTGTCCTAAAGAAGAGAAAGGCATAGATCCAATTGTTGGGTTGGAATGTGGTGTATGATCACTTCCAAAAGGAAACCCTGGAATGAAGCTGATCCACCCATCATGGATGTGGCGGCACTAAACAGAACTGATGGAATACCCTGTGAATGGGTGCCAAATGGGAAAAATCTAGAACTAAAAGCATTGGTTTGGGAGTTTCCACTCATAAAAGAAATGGAGGTAGACCCAACTAAAGATGTGCTAGCAAAAGGCCCAAATAAAGAAGCGGAGGGGATGGAAATAGTTACTCCCCCTTGTACAGATATTTGAGTCTGCACAATCATAGCACTTGTAGTAGAAGCCATGCTTCTAGTAGTGGTCATTGATGGTAAGTGTGTAATGTGACCTAGACTTGACGATCGATGTGTTGGAGACCCAACATATTGTAATACTTCTAGATGACTAGGAGGTAGGGGAGAATTCAGAGCCCCTAACGACTCTGAGAGTTCTTCTACCTCTACGTTATCTTGCATCCGAAAGAGAACTTGAGAAAGTACTGGAGTATTTCTCTCTTGTCCTGTGGAAGTACCAGGTATATCTTGAACACTGATTCCCCGGAGGGGAGGATCAATCCCCGATGCATCAGCTTCCATAGGACGAAACCCACCAGCAGTATTACCTCTACGCCTTCTAGGTGAAGGCTCTAAACTTGGTGGTGAAAGACCACGAAGTCTTCGAGAGCGTCTAAGTGATCGGTGAGCCACTTTGAATTTTTTGTTAAGATCTAACTAAAGACTCAAAAAATTGAAAGCTAGGCCAACTAGGAGCACAGAGCACACATTATAAAGTTCCTAAAGATAACAGCCAGTCAAACAACTTCCAAGTATTTCCGCTCCGGGTGATTAGGACCGGACACCAAAATACAAGAAAGTGAAGTAAGGGGCCTTCCGAAGATAGTCTGAGATAATGACAGTCCAGTCCTATCAGCGAAGGTAACAGAGGAAGTTACGCTGACCTCCTAACAACATCCTGCGCCTGTGCAAGCCCCCAAGCTTCGCAAGGGTGCCCTCCAGTAGTACCGTTGAGAGTGATACAATGTCAACCTCAGGTGCCACGGGATTCCCCTCCGCAGCCACCTGTGTAGATCCCTAGGAGTAGCAACTAAGGTTACCAACTTGTATCAGAAGCTAGGCAGAACAATCGTGAGGTAAGTTCGGACAAGTAGGAGAGGGGGTATCTCTCTTCCTTGTCTTTACAGACCCTCGTGCTTAACTTCCAGATCCGGAGCTTTCCTAGTCTTCCTAACGCTATTGGATTTTCACTCACTATTCAGACTCCTATGTTTGACAGTTTAAAATGGCCTTGGAGAGTTAACTCTCCACTCACCTAATCCAAGGCCCTAAAATATCCTAAAACTTGTTGATGTATCTAACTCGGCAATATAAAGTTCTAGTATATTTTAAATTAGCGCTTGATTTTAATGGGCTGTTATTTAAGTCAAGGGATAAATAGAAGTGAAACTAGTGGTGTTTTGACACAAAATAAATTAATAAAAACCAAACTACATGCAAATGCACTTGTTTTCGTTTTCGATGAAAAGAAATTTCTATAGGGTTTAGAGGAACTTCAAATAAAGCTACAACTTTTTCTTTTCTTTTCTTCAAACTTCACACTCACAAAAGCTAACAAAACTATAAATTCCTAGAAAGATGCACAAACTAATCCTAATGCAACAAGTACATGCCGATGCAAAATTCAAAACTACTCTTAAATCAAAAGATGAAAGTTGCTTGTTTATCAATTTTAGATTTGCTACTTAAATGTTTAGATGGAATATAAGTTTTTGTTTCTTATTTCGTCGAAGCACTAAAAGCAAGATGAAGACAGAAAAATAGGCACTTTCACTCAACAAAAAGGAAAACTCAATCAAAACAAAGTTCAAGAAAGCAAAAAAAAGTTTCAAGAAGTTTCCTTCAAAAGAAACTCAAAAACGACTTTTCAAAAACGCTCTAAAAAGACTGAAACTTGATGACCGAAAAATAGGCAATGAAGCACTTTGCGAGTTTACGACACAAAACAAGTGGGAACTCAACAAAAAAGGTGCTTTGAAATGCTCTTAACAATCAACAAGAAGTGAGACGAGCTTGGCAATGGAAACCAAAAGATTGAAAAGACAACTTTCAAGAAAGCATGAACAAACAACTTTCAGAAAGCAAGAAAATCAGATGGTCATAAAAATAGTTCAAACATGCAAACCAAAAATTCATTAAAACAAAACTGAACACAGAGATCAAAATCAATCTTTCTGCCCTGAATACACAGAGTAGCCAAGATTCCTTACGAGAAACCTTGTGTGCTTAAGCAAAAATAAATGACGTTCGCAAGAAAAACGAACAAGACCAACCTTTTCACAATCAGAGAGAATTTGAAACAAGACGCTTGCTATAAAACTAAAGGCTGTGACAAAATAATGATTGTTCCAAACTGAATCAAACCAGCATACTATCTTCTAGAAACAAAATAAATAAATAAATAAATAAATAATAAATAAAAATCTTGAAAATTAAAGATATACGCGACTGTGTTTGCACACAGATGCATGTATACGCAACAAGGCTTAAGGAAACATGCGTATATGTAGGTTCACTTAAGGAAAGATGCATATATATGCTTATGTAAATAGAGAAAACAACGTATAAAAAAGCTTCCAAGAAAAACAAGAAACAGTCTGGAAAAAACTGATCAAAGCTCACAATACAGGCACTGACTACACAACAACAGAAGATAAACAGACCGCTAATCCCTGATTGGCTTGAATACACCCAAACTAGGAACAACAATAGTGTTGTCCCCAGTGGAGTCACCAATTCTATTGTGGGATAAACTCCCCTAGGGTCTTGGGTGAATACCCTAGCAGACTAGAGGTTATCTATGCAAAGAAACACACATTCCATATAGTCATAATGCTACTATAAGAAAACTCTACAATAGAGGGCATACCTGAGGTCCTACATTTGAGAAGAGCCTTCCAGGGTCCAAACCCTTCTTGGAGTTCCTTTTGCTCCTTTGACCTGCAAAACAATCAATTCAAGAAAGTACAGCAATATATGGACTAAACATCATAAAAAGACCATCTTCATATTATAAGGAAAGGTAGTTAGTTATGCAATTAAACAACCATTCACATATGAATCATAATATGAATATCATAACATGAAGAAGATCTATATCAGGAACAAAGACATGTGTTTCTTTTATATAGACAAATAAAGTATAGAAAAGGAATAATTTCACCTGATTCGTCCTCTCGCAGGCTCCAAGCGGAACCGTGTCCCGGATTCGTCCAGTCTCAAGCCTTTAACAAACTCCTTCCATGACTTACTCCATGATATCTCAAGTAGTATGAAATCATCAACACACACAAGGAAACAAGGGTTTCCTGTAGAATGGGGGAAGTGCAGGAGGAAAAAGGATCTTCAGACCTGGTCAGGGAAATCTCAGCATAGTAATCTTTCTCTCTCCTCTCTCCTCTCTTTGGCCTTCCCATAGAAGCCTTTTTATACGTCTCCCAAAGTAGTTTTTTAGCTGGGAATTTGTTGGGAATAGTTGGGCCACGGGCACTAATAGGTAATCAACAGGTAAAACCCTTGACGTCTGTCCGAAAATAAAGATATTTTTTTTTTTAAGTGTTTTTAAACACACACGCAGGTTGGGTATACACATACCCGTGTATACACGCGTTTAGCTTAGGGCAATGTCACGTATAGGGAATAAAACACTGTTTTTTTAAATTTGGGACCAGGTCTAGAAGGAGGGATTTCCCTAGGCCATGAGTGCAGCATCACAAACCTCAAGAGTGAGATTTGGAGCTATAACAATAAGAATAAAAGAATGGGAGAAAGAATAAAAGTCCTTGAAAAGGACTTGACATTTCAACAACCACTAGGAGATATGAAAGAAATACTATGGGCCAACATCATTGACTCTGTCAATGATGTTTTTCCATCTATTCAAGTAATATTTGAGCAAACTAAATTGGTGAAAGTGGCCACTTGAGCGATTCATAAAACAAGAAAAGAGCCGGGAGACAAACCAGAAGAAGCCAACCAGTTGATATAACTTTTTAACAGTAAAAATAGGTATCATCTAGATGAACTGGGCATTGAAGATAGAACATGGACCATTATAAAAATTAAGAAGATTCTCACCAAAAGGAACTTGATGCTAAATCTGGAGAAAAGGTGCCAAAGCATCCAAGTTGATATTGATAGATTTATGACAAAGTATGGTATTTTAAGGGAAAAAGGACTCCCCAGTCCTATGGTAATCCGTGACAAGCTGATGGCTCAAGAGGATTACATTGAAAGACTAAACAAGTTGTCCAGTGGCCAAGATAGTACTTCAAGGGTAAAAGCTCTGCCCATTGGAAAGGTACTATACAATAGTTTGGAAAATCTGTTTTTCATAGAGCATGAGGTAAAGCACTTGTTTGTTAACAGATCAAATTTTTCCAAATATACCAAAGCTGACGAAATCTATATAAAGATGATAAGGATGAAATTACCTTAAAGTGAATGGTGGATGAAACTAACAAATTTACAATAAAGTTACTCCAGTAAATCTATATGGTAGCTAGGTAAAACATATTAAACAGAGTCAAAGTATAGCAGGTAAAGAGTATCAATAGATTGAAGATAGAAAGTGATTCCAGCACACAACTATAAAGCAATTGAAAGAGCCAAATCTGAATTACAACAGCCAAAACAGTCACAATAAAAGGGACAACAAGAAGGCAGTTCTCCATCTGTCTCTATCTTCATGCTGAAGATATTTTTGGTTTCCTAGAATAATTCTCATATTATTATGAGATATTTTGTAACATTTTTTGTATAAATACTTCACATTTTGAAGTAACTAGTGTGGATTAAAATACATGTCTATAAACATTTTATATTGAGCTAAGGAGCTATTGTATTCAATACTAGACTGGTTTTGATGGATTATGAAATAAAGCTAAGGACATTTCAATGGATTCTTGTGCATAGTTGGAACCAAATAAGTATTATTTATTCATGTTTAAATATTGTTTTCTTGCCACATTATAAATATTCATATGTGTCTCTTCTGAAATTTGAAAAGTAAACAAGCAATGATATCTCAGAATTAGCTTAAATGCTCTCTGTTTTAACTGTTTACTTTCTATATGCTTTCTGCTAAACTATCTTGGTCTAGGAATTCCTAATTTCTCCCTTACTTCCATAGTTGCCCCCCCCTTTGGTCCATAGTAAGGATTCTTAGTTTCTCTTTGCTACTCATCATCCTTCTTTTCTTCATCTTAATCCTAGTTAAGGATTCTTCATTTCCCTTTACCCTGGTTAGGACTACCTCATCCATTTGAACTTGCAGAATCACTTTTTATGTTCTAACCTACTGATACTCTTTACCTGTTTTGCTTTGACTATGTATTACGTGTTTTACCTGGCAGCCATGCTTTACCATGTAGATTTACTGTAGTAACTTTATATTAATTTTTTCAGTTTTGTCCACCATTCACTATCAGGGAGTTTCATCCTTATCATCTTTCTGTATATCTCGTCAGCTTCTGTATACTTAGCAAAATTTGGCTTGTTGGTAAACAAGTGCTTGACATCATGCTCTATGTAAAACAAATTCTCAAGACTATCATACAATACCTTTCCATTGGGCAAAGATTTTACAATTGAAGTACTAGCTTGGTTTCTGGCCAGCTTGTTTAGTCTTTCAATATAATCCTCTTGATTCATCATCTTGTATTTTATTACCATAAGACTGGGAAGCCCTTTTTCTCTTAAAATGCCATACTTTGTCATAAAACTATCAATGTCTGTTTGGACGCTTTGGCACCTCTTCTCTAGATTGAGCATCAAGTTCCTTTTGGTAAGAAATTTCTTTATTTCAATGAAGATTGATGTTCTATCATCATTTTCTAGTTCATCAAGCTGGTACCTATTGTCGTTGTTCAAAAATGTGATCAATAGGTTGGTTGCTTCAGGCATATCCCCCAATTCTTCTTTTGTCTTGTGGATTGCTTTTGTAGCCACTTTTGCTAGTTCAGTCTGTTAAAAAATAACTCGAATAGAAGTCCAAACATCATTGATGGAATCAATGATGTTGAAAGAAAGAATTTCCTTCATCTCTCCCAATGTCAAGTCCTTCTCAAGGACTTTTATTCTTTCTTCCACTCTTTGATTTTTCTAAACTTCTTCCTTCTATTGTATCTAGGCAAGTTTATAATCAGTCTCCAAATTTGACACTTTTTCTCTAAGTTTCTTAAGCTAAATGGCCTGGATGCTCATTTCCTCCATGGCCTTTACCAATTCAGCTAATTTTTCTATGGAAGTACCCACACTTGTAGATGCCTCTGTGCCTGCTGATGTACCTGTAATTGGCAAATCTGTAGCTGGTGGAAGTGTGGGTGCTAAGGCAACAACCAATGTGGATGGTACTGCTGTAGAGACTGTACGAATTACAGTCTGAGGAGTGGTGGCCAACTAATTCTCCTTAGACTCTACTAAGTTATCTAGTTCTTTCTCTGTCTCTTTTAATTGCTCATTCATCTTTAGGACTAAGTCCATAAGCTCTCCCTCCTTCTGAGTTTCCAACACTTCAGTTGTGTGAGAATGATGTAGAGGGAGAATTTTGAACTACTTTTTCAGTGCAACTATGTCATCATTTTTCTTCTTGATAAGATTTTATGCAGCTTTCACATCCTTGGGATCATGTCCCAGTTCTATGACCAAGTCCTATAAGGACTTTATTCTAGTGTCCTTGGCCTATGAAAAGGCCTTATCCAACTAGAATTGTGCTGATATATTATTCAGTGAATTCTGGAGCTGGTGAGCTGCAATTTCCTTGTTGGTCAAGGTGGAGTAAACCATTTCACCAGTCTGCTTGTGTAGTTCTATTTGGTAAATAGGATGGATATCCTTTGCTAATACTTCAAAGTCCATTTTCAGATAATATTCCATTGATCTAGGTTGTTGTGTAGTTGGCTTCAAAAACCTCATCTGTATCTTGCCTTTCTTTATGTCAAGGGTTGACATTAGCCTTGTTTGATTTGTTGGAGCCATTTTCAGGTAGTGTGCATAGCTTTGGGCCTTTAATCTTTCATTTCTTGCCTTGATTTCATTGTATTTCTCTTTTAAGTCCTGGCTCTGGCCACTTGGAGTTCTGAAGGAGGATACTTCCATGCTTTGTTGCCTTTCTAACATTTGAGCATGTGAGGTGGAAGGTTCTTGTGTACCTATTGAAGGAGTCATATGCCTACTTTCTGCTTCTGTAGTTCCTGATGTCCCCTCAGTATACTCCTGTTCTGAAAATGGGTTCAACCTTTTGCATCTTGACAAAATTTTGGGCAACAGGTCTACTAGAAGGAGTTGCCTCTTCTCTATCTCTTTTAAGGTTCCTTTCCTCATTTAGAGGAGTCTGTAAAATAGGAGGATTGCTCATGATTTATTCTGGTTGAGTAAGTTCTTCTGAAATCTTAGGCTATTCTAATTCCTCTGGCTGCTCTAACGGCCCCGGTTACTCTAATGGTCCTAACTACTCTGATGGTCCTTCTTCTGCTATTTTCCCACTGTGTTCCTATGATTTCCTTTGAGATTGAGACTCTCCCTCATTCAAGTTATTTTTGAATAGACTGAACTAGTAAAAGTGGCTACAGAAGCAGTCCACAAGACAAAAGAAGAATTGGGGGATATGCCTGAAGTAGCCAACATATTGATCACATTTTTGAACAGCAAAAATAGGTGCCAGCTTGATGAACTAGAAATTGATGATAGCACAACAACCATTATCGAAATAAATAAGGTTCTCACCTATTAGCTTCCTATACCAATAGGTTTCATTTTTCATGATTGACTGGGGAAGTGCCAAAAATGTTCATTCTTTTCATGCTGCAAAGGTTCCATATTTTGATGAATTTTCACTATGTATAGGTGGTTAACTCCTGCCACAATTGATGATTAGCTAGACAACTTAATCCTAGCTAGATCATGGTTGAATTTCACTTGTCTTAGACTAGAGAATAAAGGTCTGCACAAACAGTTTAAGCTTGGTAGACAAGTAGTTAGGCAGAGAAGCAAAGGGTCTCAACAGCTTAATCTGAGCCCTGGAAGAAATAAGGGTAGAATTAGATAGGAGGGCAGCTAAAAGAAAAGAGAAGAATCAGGGTTTTCTAGATCAAGTGGACCCAATGAAAAAAAAGAGAAAATGCTAGGTATACTAGGTTGGGTAGGTAGTTTTGATGGTATAGAAGAATGGTTTGTGGGCAATTTTGTCCTTAGGAACAAGTTGTCATCTCATAAAATGATAAGGTACCATGGCAAGGTGGCTACAAAACAAATGGAGCATGGCTAATTCCCCTTTCCATTTTCCCAAGAAACACTTACTAACATTCCCCCTAAAGGGAAATGAGATCTACTCATTACCTTTAGTCCACTTCATCCCATGGCAAAACTAAGTGAAAAGATGTTTTACCTAGGAAAAACAAGCCACATTTCTTGTGTAGAAGGTCTTTATTCCATCTTACCAAAGTTTCCTAAACTTCACCACTTGTCATCCTTTCATTCCCCCCTGGCCTAATTTTTCACTCTATAAAACTTAGCCTAAACCATACAAACCCATCGCCCACAATGATATTAACCTACTAACCTTGTTATATAGCTCCTATGTACGTTCCCCCCCCATACTATGTATAAAAACACAAAAATCCCTAAAAAATCTAATACCCAGACCCTTGGCTAACTATAGCCATATTTTAACATTTTGCTAGTGAGTTATTGGTCCACCAGGGGCCAATAACAACCCTCCACATGACCATTGGGACTTATTTGGCCTCTGGCTAAATAAATAGCCAAAAACTCACATTTTTCCGAAAAAACCCACTTTTCCAAAGTCCGAAAATGCACCAAAAAACATTACAAATCGCAAAAATTAAAGCAGGTCCCCCATTGCTAAATGACCACCACCTCCATCGCCTGCCAACCATCCAATCGCCACTCCTAGATCCAATAGTAGTCGGTGATTTCAAAAGCCCCAATTTGCCGAACGATAGCGTCTGGTGGACGGGCGGTATTTCCGCCATACTGAGGACGCGTGTCAAGCGCCCAGTGTGTTTGGAGCCCCCTCCCTCGAAACCACTTTCCCCCAAAAGCGGTGCGATAATACCACTTACCACCCTCCTGCCTCCCTGCTGACGTCATGCCCACATCACCTGATGACATCACCCACCATGTCACCCGCCACATCATATGCCACATCGCCTGCCATGTGAGCATCCATACCCTGCTACACGACAAAAATGACGTCATGCTGATGTCATCCCAAAAAAGCGCCCCTAACCCGCCAAAGTCAAAATTTTCGGGTAAAAAGGGTGAAAACGTTTGTTTCTACCACTTACCTTAGTTTTCTCCAAGTGACCTATGCACGCAAAATTACGTGCAAAACACCATTTTCGACCGTTCAAGCCCGCCAACCAGCCAGTTTATTACACAGCTTGGCCCCTCGGCTCACTTGTTCACTTGCAAATTGGTCATTCCGCCGAGAAACAGGTATTTACAACAATTTGCCCCCGAACCTATTTTTATTTCTTTTCTCTATAAAATTGGCCACATAAACTATAAATTTGAAAAGAAGAACACTGTGTTGCTGCCCAAATTATCCGAAAACCTCTGTCTTGCTAAAATTCACCACAAAATCACATAGTGAGCTAAAATTGAGCTCGTTCGGCCCTACAATCTCTCCAAGAAACCCCTAAAGCTGCCTCTTGCCCATATTTGAAGCCCATTGTGTCAAAGAAGCCCATAGCTCCTGTTTTGCCAGCTGAGTTCAATCCACATAGCTAAATTGAAGCCAACAAACCACTTTCAATGGTGAAAATCCCAGAGAAATCCATAGAGCCATCGTTCTGCCCATTTTGTCTTCACAGATTCAAAAGTTCCAATTTCAAAAGCAATAAAGCTTAGCCATGGAAGGTCCAGTGGCCTTAAACATCACTCCCCTCAATGCACCCCACAAAGAGTTGGAACATTTGCCCTTGGCTGATAGAGATTATCTAATTCAAGACCTAGTAGGCTACCAAAACCATCTTCAAGCAGTATGTGAGCTCAAAAATAGTTACTTAAATCAAGATTATGTTTATGGCATTTGGGAATCAAACCTACCCAGATACTACCTCCCCTTTGTGAATATATTCCCTCAGATCATTCACCTCTGTTGTGAGAACTATGAGCCAACAAACAGGGTAGTTAAGAGTCCATCTGGGACTACTCTTTTTTATATCACTCCTCACTCTATAAATCAGATGCTGAACTTCAAACCAACCCACCTCCAATTTCATCTTACCATGAAGTACTTGCTGGATGAAGGACCCAAACTCTCCAGCTCAGAGATAACCAGAATTGCCAAAGTGTTCATGAGAGCAGATAGCCAGCCTAAGGAGCCACCTCCTTTTCACTATGCCTGTTTCACTGAAATGGGTAGATTAGTGGTTGATATGATATCTTTTGTGTTGGGGTTCAAGACAAGTGAGCATATTCATGAAACCATACTGGTTATGATGTCTATCTTTACCCCAGGGCTGCCCCTTGCTGTCAAATACAACTATGCCAAGTTTATTGCCAATAAGCTGCATGACCAATTGTTGAGGCTAGATAGGGAGGGAATCTTCAAATATTCTTCCTATATCTATCATCTATTTTTATATTGCCAGCTAGATATCTTCCAATTCCCCATTAGAAAATTGGAGCATAAAGGGGAAAGGAGGTCTATGAATTTTTGGACCCCAATCTTTCATGATATTCGCAACTCTCCCTACTCTTATTCTGAGTTTGTTGATTTATTTGTATACCCAGTCTCTTCTCTCTTAATGAGAACTCCTCCTCCCAGACTGACACATGATATGCAAAAAATACTACAGCTCTCCAAAAACTATAAAATTGGTTACTGGTACTTCTACCAGAATCACACTATTCTGAGGATATATGGCTATGAGATATGCCCCTACAGGCTGCCCAAATATGTGCCAATAAGACTGTTTTCCTTGGAATATTTCAGGCAATTCATCAATTCAGATCTGAATCACTTCCATAGCACAAAGAAAAAGGCCCGATTGAAACTCAGAGACCAATTAGGCCCCTTTGTTATGAACAAGAAAGAGGGATGTAAGGATGCTGATGAACTATTGGGTCAAACATTCAGACTCAAGAGAAGATTTTGGTGGGTACCCTATGACCCATATGGCTTTATCAATGCAAGAAGGGTAAAATATAGGCTAGCACCCTATGAACACTGCAACATCCTTGACATAGAAAAGTATGCCAACCAAGATGAGTAGTTGGAGGGCACACTAGTTGAAGAGTTAACTGAGGAAGAAAAAATGGAACAAATCATGAAAGATTTGGAAAAAACTCTTGAATTGGAATATTTTGGGCAGGTGTCTTTCAAAAAGCCACAGCAAACCGGGGAACGCTCATCAACTGCCACAACTGCACAATAGGTTGCCCAGGAAAGGACTACACCAACAACAGGGATAGCAAAGGGCAAGGAGTTGGTAGTGGCAGAACAAGAAACCATGGAAGAACAACCTACTACCTCAAAGGAACACAGTCAAGGGAAAGCCCCTTCACTATAGACACAAGCACCAGAGGTACCAACACTGCAGACTCCTCTTCATGAGGAGAGAAGTAAGAAAAGGGACCGAGAAGAGACCACACCTGCAAGTGGGTCAACAGGGTAGCAAGAGGCCAAGAGGAAAAGGGTAGATCCTCCTGAAGAGGACACTGTGGAAGACATCACTAAAAGCTCAAGAGTAGAGAGGGCCATCAGCCAACAGACTTTTGCTAGCTCTCACAGACAAGAAGGAGGAAGGCAGCATGGAATGAAAGTCTCCTCCTCAAGGTCATAGGCCAAGAAACCATCAGACATCAAATAGTCATTCATGGAGATTAAGGCTCAAAATGAGTCATTAAGAATTCAGTTGTATGACCAGTTTCTTAAGATGACACCCTCCAAACAGCATAAACTAATGGCAGCCTATGACATCAAGGAGGAGAAAATGATTTTAAGTCATTTCAAGCCCAAGGTTCAGCAGCCACAGCCTGCAGATGACTACATAAGGACCAATCTAGAGTTCCTTGCCAAGGACATTCACCCAATGGACCAAATGGAATTGCACAAAGAAATGGGTGAAATGGTCTATGCCACACTGGCAGACAAGGCAATATTGGCCCACCAATTAAAAGATTCATTGAGTAATACATCTGCTCAATTGGATTTAGAGAAGATCTCTTCTCTAGCCAAAGACAACCGAATAAAGACTCTGGAAGAAATAATTGTTGTGTTGGGACATGAACCCAAGAATGCCAAGGGCATCAAAGCATTGATCAAAAAGAAGGAGGAAGATATTGCTGCCCTTAGAAAGAAATTGAAGTTGCCTGTCACCATGTATCCCTAAACAACGGAACTAGCACGAGAAAAAGAAGAAGAGGATGTCATGGATTTATTGATGAGAATGAACCAAAGGCTGATGCAAATAGAGCAAGAGTTGGAGAAAGAATTGCAAACTAAGCAGGGAGAGTCGACCTCCCAGCTACCCAAAACAGCTCCAACAATTGTCTCTGCTCCCCCCGCAGACACAGTAGCAATCCCTCCCACTGAGCCACCATCGACAATAGGTACATCAACCACAGATTCTATAGCAGCAACAACAACAAAGCCTGAGACTAGCATGAGGATGGAGGAAATGATGAAGGTAGTGAAAGAGTTAGAAGCTCAAATGTCAGAGCTCAAAGAGACAAAAGAAAGACTAACCAAGCTAGAAGTGAGATATGAAAAATAAAAAATAACAGTGGCAGAGAAGACCATAGAGGTGAAGGCCATGGAGAACAAGGTGAAATCACTAGAAAAGGATCTCACCTTGCATAAACCTCTGGCAGATATTAAAATGATTTTGTGGACCAAGATTGGCCAGTCCATTACTTACCAATGGCGATCAATTCAGACAATGTATGAACAAATTGAATTAATAGAAAGGGAACAAGAGCAAATACAAAGGGCCTGGGCATCATTAGGAAATATGCCTGGGTAGGCCAATGTGCTCATCAATTTTTTGAACACCAATACTAAGGAACAATTAGCAGCTTTAGAGATCACTGATAGGACATGCACCATTTTTACAATAAATAAGGTTCTAACAATAAGAACTCTTATACAGACTCTAGAAAGAAAGTGTCAAGAGAAGCAGATGGATATTAATGCCTTCACAGAGAAATTCACAAACTTGCAGCAAAAGGGTCTACCCAATTTAGTAACAAGCAATTAAAAATTGTTATCACATCAACAGTATGCTCATCAGGTGAACATGTATGTAAAAAATCATATCACTGCATCATCCAACAGCTCATAAGACACGGGACCTCCTTCCGAACAGAGCTTGTGTGACAAATTGGAGAATTTGTTTTTTATAGAACATGAAATAAATCATCTTTTTGAATTCAAGCCTAATTTTTACAGGTATACTGAGGCTAATGAAATACTAGTAAAGATACAAAGACATCGGTTGCCCACAGAACACTGGTGGCAGTGTATACTGGAAATTTTGCCTAAGTAAATTTGGATCTTTTTGCCTATGTACACCTGGTCAAAATGCAAGACACGTGGCAGATATGAAGGAAGGAGCTCAAGCCAGGATCAGGACACATTAAATATGAATCAAGAGTAGGTAAACAGATCAAGACAACAACGCAGGAAAGCAAAACAAGGACATAACTACCAGCCAAATTCCTGGGTGAAAAGTCTAAAATATCTTGTCAGTTAAAACAGCCAGCACAGCCACAATAACTCCTACCTTCATTTCTGCATTTATTTCTCTGATAAAGTAGCTGAAGGAAGTTATTGCTCCTTATCCTATCCTCAAGATATTTTGTAAACTCTCTTTTTGTATAAATACCCCCCAAAAGAATGTATTCGGGGTTTGTGATTCTCCTATTGAACTGCGCTGTAACTCAGATATTTATTAATACAAAGGGCACTGAAATGCATTGCTGCTGGACCTTCTGAATGTGGATGTGATGATTCTGAACTCTACTACAGAATTCCTATGTCTTTATTTGGCTCAATAAGTTATTCTAACTGTGTTTTTGTGTTTTTGTGTTTTCTGTGTTTGCAAATCTCATATATGTTTCATAATCTTAGCAACAGGGAAAAAGAATAGCCTAGAACTTGTTTAAATACACTATGTGTTCAATTCCTGTTGTTATTTATGTTTTCTTCACAATTAGCATAAATAGAAATTCTTAAATGCTTTTGTTTCTACTAATTCCCTCATTCTGAACATTGTCAAGGAATTCTTCATTGTTCCTTGAAAATATTCAAGAACCTTCCCTCTGCCACCATGATAAAGGATTCTTGACTTCCCTTTATCCCCTGGCCTACATCCCATCAATCACTAGCTTTCAATATTGTTCCAAACTAATTATCTTTCTCTGTAGCATTGCCTATCATCACAGAAACACACTCAGCAGTCCATTTTCATAGACTCCATTTCCCATTGGAACTAACTCTTTCAAACTTGCATCCTACCTCTATTTGAAATCACCATCTAAACCCATTCAAAACAAACCACTGCACATCATAACTAGCATAAAAAATTCAAATAAACAAAGTTAAATTATATAGAGAGAGCCCTCTTTGGATGCAATTTGGCTAGAAATTGCATCTAAAAGATTGGTTAGTGGTTACCTCGGCCGTATTCCCTTTTCTCACAAGTTTTAGGGAACAACTTGAGTGATAACATCATTGGCGACTCCACTAGGGACTGAATGAATGTTTGTTACTACTGTCTAAAGTCTAAAGCTACAGATGGAGCCTAAAGTTAGCCAGGCAACCTTTGAAACTGTCTTTGCTATGCAATCACAAGAGTAAATAAAAGCTACTTCAGTCCAACTCTAGTTTAGCTTTAGATTCTAAAAAACTTCCTCAAAGATGTGTTTGGCCATCCTTGTTTCAAACCTCCTTGAAGGAAAGCCCCAATCCTCCTACATTTTACTAGCTTCCTTCAAGATATTGTCAAAACTTGTATCCTACAAATATTCCTAGAAAATACCTAAACATACTTAGAAGCTGACTCCAAAGAAGAAAACTTGATACGCAAGTTCAAATCTAGACCCAAATCGTTCAGCTATTTTTGACAATCCAAATCTGATTGCTAAGAGCCTCAGGAAACCAGAAAATAAAGAGAGTTCTGTTGATTCAAATCTTGAACCACCCCAGCAGAAACCCATTCAAATTAAACCTACTGCAACAAATTCTCAAGCCCTCGTTCCTATTGCAGTAGCTTCTTCCAGTTCACCTTTATTACTCCAAAATCTCTTTTCCACCCACCCATCCACAACACTTATCTCAACTCCTATCCTTGTGCTTCTAGTTGTCCCACTTTTTCCTGCCAACATGGCAAATAGATATGCTCCCCTACAGTTGCCTGCCAATCTGGGGGCTATGCCACAGGATTACCAGGGAAAAATTACCTACTTTGATGGTACATGCACTTACACTGCTCAAAAACATACCAAGAGAATGATAGATTATTTTGAAAACTATGAGATTGATGATAATGATGTTAGGATGAAAATTTTTGTCCAGAGCTTAACTGATGATGTAAGGGCATGGTTTAGGTCACTCCCTGCAAACACAATAGCTAGTCTAGATGCCCTTTATCAAACTTTCCTAAACATATGGGAGAAGAAAAAGGACCCTTTACACATCTTAACTGAATATGAGAATTTGAAAAGAGGCCCACAAGAGAGTGTGCAAGACTATTGTGCCAGATTCAACAATACATACCTTGCTATTCCAATAAATCTTAGACCACCACTAGACTTAGCATTAATCAAATTCTCTGATGGTTTTGACTCAGACATGGCTTGCCAGCTCAGGGAGAGAGCTCCTCCTAGCCTTGAAGATATGCAGAGTATAGCTGTGAGTGTTGAAGCTAATTTAATTTCCAAACGAAATCGAGCTAGGAATGAAAGAAGAACAACCTTCAAAGAGGAACCCTTTGCCTTTGAACAGAAACTTGATGCAATTATTAAAGCCATGGACAAGTTGGGAGATAGAGTGGAAACTATTAAGAGGAAATCTTCATGGCACAGCCAATCAAACAACAATGCAAGAAATCCAAACTTTAGGAAAAATCAAAACCCCAATGTAGGAAAAGTTGGTCCAGACCAAAACATAAGGCCTCCCTTCCAAGAAAACTATGCAGAAGCTTCCACATATAGTGAACCAACAGAGGACCCACACATTAATCTAATGGGTCCCAACAGTGGCCAACCAATTTTCCTAACTCAAGAAGACCAAGAGGCTCATACTCTTAGTCAGTGTCAAATGAAATTAGGGGAATCCTTTGATTTTAACCAAGGATATGAAACAGCTGTGTATGAAGTCCATAAGCAATGCAACTTGAGAAGTAGGAGAATAGACATCCCTGATGATCGCAAGCAAAAGACAATCAATCAACCTACCAAAACTAAACTCAAGGAATCTCATGTACCATTCATCCCTAAATCCACTTCCAATCCAAATAGTCCTACAGTTGAAGATGTTTTAGACAAAGAAGAATCAAAACAACACACTACATCTGTCTCTCCACTTAGAGAAGTGGAAGAAGAACCATTGGAAGATGGTGAGCAAGCAACCCTAGTTCATCACAATATTCCAGCAAAAGAGGCAGTTGTTGAAAGCTCAGTTCAAAGACACAACCTTGTTGCCCAAAATATCAAAACACAAACAAAAAAACCCTTTAATATGGAGGCAGAAATAAGTAAGTTAAAAGTGTCCATCCCATTATCTGAATTAGCAAGGCATGAAGTGTTTAGGGAACAAATCGACAGATCATTACAAATTTCAGAAAGCAAAGATTCAGTGAAAATCCTTGATGATCAACCAGAACTTATATTTGGCCCTCAAGAAAATGGTAAAACACTAGATGGCGGTGTTCCTCCCTTTTATGTAAGTTTAAACATTCATGACAAGGTGCTTCACAATGCAATGTTTGATTCAGGAGCTTCACATAATCTGATGCCCAAATCTGTCATGGAAAAGTTGGACCTAGATATCAGAAGGCCATACAAAGACTTGTTTTCCTTTAATTCTAGTCATGTTCGGTGTCTAGGCTTAATCAAGGATCTATGTGTGTCATTAGTCCAATATCCAGCCAAGACAATTCTCATGGATGTGGTGGTAGCTGATATTCCACCCAAGTATGGAATGCTGTTATCCAGATCTTGGAGTGCCAAGCTACAAGGGTCTTTGCAACTAGACATGTCTTATGCCACTATCTCAATCTTCGGCTAGCCTAAAAGGCTATATCGAGAAACTTTGATGAAGTATGTGGTAAGTAGTCAAGAAAAACCCCAAAACTTTCCCATTTATTCTATACATTCAGACATGGACTCTTTTATCTTATACAACACTAAAATTCAAACCCAAACTGATGTAAAAATGGTGACTTTAAGTCAGGATGAATTCCTAGACAAATAATCCACAGTTCATATTCAAGAAATCTTGGAAAACAATAAATTAATAGTCACACATAAAGAATCCTATGAGACTGTAAATCCAACTGTCCTTGCTGAGCAAATGGAAAAGGCTCCTAATACCAGTGCAAATCAAGAAAACCTATGGTATCTAGAGTTTGATGGATCTGTTAATAATCTAGGAGCAGGGGCATGGGTTTGGATACACAATATGAAGGATGACCATGCTGAGGGACATGCATTTAGATTAAATTTCAGGTGCACTAACAACATGGCCAAGTATGAAGCCCTCCTTTTAGGACTCAAAGTGATAAAAAACTTAGGTGCAGCTCAGATATCAATTTTGGGAGACTTTGACCTCATCATTCAACAAATAAAGGGTAACTTCATCACAAATGATCTTAGGCTGAGGTCATATAGAGCTTCTACAATGGAAATTCTCAACACCTTACTTGAAACCCAACTAACCAAGATTCCAAGGAATCAAAATCTGCATGCCCATAGTCTAGCAAATTTTGCAAGCACTTGGAAATTTCCATTCAAGCCTAATCACCTATTCACTGTTGAAATAAAACATAGACCTGCAGTGCCAAATAATGTCAAAAATTGGCAGGTGTTTGAAAATGATACACAAATCAACAATTTCGTGACTTTGAAAGAAGAGTTCACAAGCACAAAAATGGATACCAACACTATATAGGAAAGAAACCAAATGGACAAAGTTGAAACACATATCTCTGCTGAAACAACAAAACAACTTCTACATCCCACCAAGTTCACTAAAACAGATTTACAGCAACTTCAGGAAAAAGAAGGTGAGGATGCAATTGCAGGAGAATGTGAAGTTATTAAGCTAAAGGATAACTTTCTACCTACAGGCCTTACTCCTTTAGAGGACATTTTTGACTCAAATGACATCTCTAGGAAACCTAAAATGCAGCCATTAAACGTATAAATTGAGGACTGTAATCTAGGAACTGCATAAAATCACAAAATGATAAAATTGTCCAAAGCTCTGCCTCCTGACCAAAAACTCAAGTATATTGAATTGTTCAAAGAATTTCAAGATGTCTTTGCATGGAGTTATGAGGACCTAAAGTCTTATGATACTGCAGTAACCAAAACACCATACCTCTCAAAGAAAACCAAAAACCTTTCAAACAGAAACTTAGGAGGGTCAACCCTGTGCTGCTCCCTTTGATTGAGAAAGAAGTTAAGAGAATGTATGAAGCTAGAATTATAGCTCCAATCAGATTCTCAGAATGGGTCTCAAATTTAGTGCCCACTAGAAAGAAGACAGGGGAGATAAGGTTATGTGTTGACTTGAGAAATTTGAACAAAGTCTCTTTAAAGGACAATTACCCTTTGCCCAAAATGGATCACATTCTGCAAAGGGTAGTGGGTGCTTCAAGGATATCACTATTAGATGGATTCTCAGGCTTCAATCAAATCCTAATGCACCCTGATGACCAAGATAAAACTGCTTTGACAACCCCTTGGGAAACATTCAAATATGTGAAAATGCCTTTTGGACTCAAGAATACAAGAGCAACATTTCAAAGAGCCATCGATATTGCTTTTGCTAAAGAAATGAATGACTTCTTAGTCATTTACCTAGATGACCTTACAACTTTCTCCAAATTAGATCAAGAGCACGTAGATCATCTATGGCAAGTATTCTTAATTTGCAGAAAATATGGTATATCATTAAATCAAAAGAAATCATTGTTTGGTCTAGAAGAAGGAAAATTATTGGGCCATATCATCTCCAAAGAAGGTATTAGAATTGACCCAGACAGAATACAAGCCATCTTACAAGTCCCTCACCCCAGAAACATTAAAGAACTACAAGCCTTTTTGGAAAAGATCAACTTTCTTAGAAGATTCAAACCAAATTTGGCTGAGCTAATAAGATTGTTGAACAAAATGCTCAAAAAGGACTCCAAGGTTAAGTGGACAATGGAAACTAAACAAGCCTTTCAAGAAATAAAAAAAGCTTTGACTCAAACACCAGTCCTCACAAGCCCCAATTTTGACAAAGACTTTATCATATTCTCATTTGCATCAGAACATATAATTGTTATTGTCTTGCTCCAAAAAGATGACTAGGGATGTGAAAAACCCATAGCCTTCTTCAGCAAAGCCCTTATAGATGCCCCACTGAAATATAAAATCATGGAGAAGCAAGCATATTCCCTTGTAAAGGCCATCAAGGAATTTAGAGTTTACATCTTGTACTCTCATGTGATTGCTTATGTGCCCAACACTGTTGTTAAAGACATCCTGACCCAAGAAGGCATTGAAGGCAAAAGGGGCAAATGGATAGCTACCATACTGGAATATGACATCGAAATTAAACCAACAAAACTGATAAAAGGACAAGGACTAGCTAAACTCATGACTGAAACTAACTTTCAAGCCCTTGACATAAATCAACTGGATAATGAGCAGGAGATGGTGACTCCACAAATCAATCAAGCCTTTTTATAATCACCTTGGTATGCTGACATATCTTTTGTATTATTAAACCTGCAAGCTCCTCCAGGATTATCCAGAACTAAGAAAAGATTTTTGAAAATGAAAGCCTCCAAGTTTTGCATTTTAGATCACGTTCTCTTTTGGAAAAATCATGAAGGTGTTTTATTAAATTATCTAATCAAAAAAGAAACTGACAAAGTGCTTAAAGAATTTCATGCAGGAGATTGTGGTGGACATTTGTATTGGAAATCAACTGCTGATAAAAACCTAAGGGCTGGATTTTATTGGCCCACCCTATTTGCTGATGTGAAAAAATATGTAACTTCTTGCCACAAATGCCAAATCTTTGAAGGCAAGAAAAAGTTGTTGCCTCTGCCCCTCAAACCCATTTCCACAGAGAAACCATTTCAACAATGGGGCTTGGACTTCATTGGAGAAATCCACCCTTCATCCTCTGGCCAGCACAAGTGGATTTTGACTACTACATACTATTTTACCAAGTGGATAGAGGCCATCCCTTGCAGGCAAGCCAATGACTCAGTAATCATTCAATTCCTTGAAACCAACATCTTTTCTAGGTTTGGCTGCCCAAAGAAAATTATTACAGACAATGCTGCTGCCTTTAAGTCTAAGAAAATGATTAATTTTTGTCATAAATACCACATTACCTTGGGCCATTCCATGGCCTATTACCCTCAAGGTAATGGCCTAGCTTAATCCTCCAACAAGAGCTTGATCAACATCATTAAGAAAGTCTTGGAGGAGATCAAGAAAAACTAGCATAAAAAGCTTGTGAATGCCCTATGGGCAGATGGATTGACCACCAAGAGATCTATTGGGACCAACCCCTATCAATTGGTTTATGGAATGGAGGCAGTATTCCCTTCTTCTTTTGGAGTCCCAGTGATAAAGCTGCTACAAGAGATACAAGAAGAACCTAATGATATTCAGAGAAGGATCAATCAAACTATTCACTTGCAGTAGACAAGAGAAGAGGTCTATCATAGAGCCCAAGTCCTACAAGAAAAGCTTAAAAGTATTTGATAAAAGAACCAAAGCAGAGGACTTCTTCATAGGGGATAAAGTTCTAAAATGAGATTCCAGAAGAGAAGATAGGGGAAAACATGGAAAATTTGATTTCCTATGGAGAGGACCATTTATCATTCTGACTGTACAAGGAAACAACACCTACTTTTTGAGGAGTCTTGATGGCACAGAGGCAAATGAGGGACCAGTTAATGGCAGAATGCTGAAGCATTACTTTGAACCACCTTGTTAAAAATTCCAGCACTCTAATTTGTACATAGTAGTGTTTACTTTCTACAGTTTATTACAGCAATAGGATAAGGGATGAGTTACAACAAATTTTGAGGAAAAAGCAAGGAATTGTGCCACCTTTGGGTATTGCATTTTTATCATATCAGAAGAAGCTAAAGAATCAGACTTGAGAGCTGTGAAAATGATGAGGAATAATCAAACAGAGTACCCAAAACAGAGCTGCAATTTTTAGAGTGAGTTCATGAGAAATACAAGCATTGCATAGGAGCCATTTTGTGAACAACAAAGGATAAATTTCAGAATACAGCAAGGAACTAAAATATAAGGCCATCTGACCTGTTGTTCTTGACTTTTCACTAGGAAAATCCATCCCCAAGTGGAGCCACTGTTAGCTTCCTATACCAATAGGTTTCATTTTTCATGATTGACTGGGGAAGTGCCAAAAATGTTCATTCTTTTCATGCTGCAAAGGTTCCATATTTTGACGAATTTTCACTATGTATAGGTGGTTAACTCCTGCCACAATTGATGATTAGCCAGACAGCTTAATCTTGGCTAGATCATGTTTGAATTTCACTTGTCTTAGACTAGAGAATAAAGGTCTGCACAAACAGTTTAAGCTTGGCAGACAAGTAGTTAGGCAGAGAAGCAAAGGGTGTCAATAGCTTAATCTGATCTCTGGAAGAAATAAGGGTAGACTTAGATAGGAGGGCAGCTAAAAGAAAAGAGAAGAATCAGGGTTTGCTAGTTCAAGTGCACCCAATTAAAATGAAGAGAAAATGCTAGGTATATTAGGTTGGGTAGGCAGTTTTGATGGTATAGAAGCATGGTTTGTCGGAAATTTGCTCCTTGGGAACAAGTTGTCATCTCATTAAATCATAAGGTACCATCGCAAGGTGGCTACAAAACAAATGGAGCATGGCTAATTCCCCTCCCCATTTTCCCAAGAAGCACTTACTAACATTCCCCCCAAAGGGTAATGAGATCTTCTCGTTACCTTTAGTCCACTTCATCCCATGGCAAAACTAAGTGAAAAGATGTTTTACCTAGGAAAAACAAGCCACATTTCTTGTGTAAAAAGTCTTTATTCCATCTTACCAAAGTTTCCTAAACTTCACCACTTGTCATCCTTTCATTCCCCCCGGCCTCAGTTTTCACTCTATAAAACTTAGCCTAAACCATACAAACCCATCCCCCACAATCATATTAATCTACTAACCTTGTTATATAGCTCCTATGTATATCCCCCCCCCACTTACTATGTATAAAAACACAAAAATCCCTAAAAAATCTAATACCCCGACCCTTGGCTAACTATAGCCATATTTTAACATTTCGCCAGGGAGTTATTGGTCCACGAGGGGCCAATAACAACCATCCACATGCCCATCGGGATTTATTTGGCCTCTGGCTAAATAAATAGCCAAAAACCCGCATTTTTCCCAAAAAAACCCACTTTTCCAAAGTCCGAAAATGCACCAAAAAACATTACAAATCGCAAAAATTAAAGTGGGTGCCCCGCTGCTAAATGACCGCCACATCCATCACCTGCCAACCATCTGATCGCCGCTCCTAGATCCAACTGTAGTTGGTGATTTCAGAAGCCCTAACTTGCCAAACGATAGCGCCCGAGGGATGGGCGGTATTTTCGCTGTACCGAGGACGCGTGTCAAGCGCCCGATGTGCTCGGAGCCCGCTCCCCCGAAACCACTTTCCCCCAAAAGTGGTGCGATAATACCACTTACCACCTGTCTGCCTCCCTACTGACGTCATTCCCACGTCACTTGATGACATCACCTACCATGTCACCTGCCATGTCACCTACCATGTCATATGCCACGTCACCTGCCATGTCAACATTCGTACCCCGCTACACGACAAAAATGACATAATGCTGACGTCATCCCAAAAGCGCCCCTAACCCGCCAAAGTGAACATTTTCGGGTAAAAAAGGTGAAAACGTTTGTTTTTACCACTTACCTTAGTTTTCCCCAAGCGACATGTGCATGAAAAATTACGTGCAAAACACCATTTTCGACCATTCAAGCCTGCCAACCAGCCAATTTATTACACAGCTCGGACCCTCGGCTCACCTGGTCACCTGCAAATTGGCCATTCTACCGAGAAAATAGGTATTTATGACAATTTCCGCCTGACCCTATTTTTATTGCTTTTCTCTGTAAAATTGGCCACATAACCTATAAATTTGAAAAGAAGAACACTGTGTTGCTGCCCAAATTATCCCAGAACCTCTGTCTTGCTAAAATTCACCACAAAATCACACAGTGAGCTTAAATTGAGCTCGTTCGGCCCTACAAGCTCTCCAAGAAACCCCTAAAGCTACCTCTTGCCCATATTTGAAGCCCATTGTGTCAAAGAAGCCCATAGCTCCTGTTTTTCCAACTAAGTTCAATCCACTGAGCTAAATTGAAGCCAACAAACCAGTTTCAACGGTGAAAATCCCGGAGAAATCCACAGAGCCATCGTTCTGCCTATTTTGCCTGCATAGATTCAAAAGTTCCAATTTCAAAAGAAACAAAGCTTAGCCATGGAAGGTCCAGTGGCCTTAAACATCACTCCCCTCAATGCACCCCACAAAGAGTTGGAACATTTGCCCTTGGCTGATAGAGATTATCTAATTCAAGACCTAGTAGGCTACCAAAACCATCTTCAAGCAATCTGTGAGCTCAGAAATAGTTACTTAAATCAAGATGATGTTTATGGCATTTTGGAATCAAACCTACCCAGATACTACCTCCCCTTTGTCAATATATTCCTTGAGATCATTCACCTCTATTGTGAGAACTATGAGCCAATAAACAAGGTAGTTAAGAGTGCATCTAGGACTACTGTTTTTTATATCACTCCTCACTCTATAAATCAGATGCTGAACTTCAAACCAACCCACCTATAGTTTCATCTTTCCATGAAGTACTTCCTGGATGAAGGTCCCAAACTCTCCATCTCAGAGATAACCAAAATTGCCCAAGTGTTCATGAGAGCAGATAGCCAGCCTAAGGATCCACCTCCTTTTCACTATGCCTGTTTCACTGAAATGGGTAGATTAGTGGCTGATATGATACCTTTTGTGTTGGGGTTCAAGACAAGTGAGCAGATTCATGAAACCATACTGGTTATGATGTCTATCTTTACCCCAGGGCTGCCCCCTGCTGTCAAATACAACTATGCTAAGTTTATTGCCAATAAGATGCATGACCAATTGTTGAGGCTAGATAGGGAGGGAATCCTCAAATATTCTTCCTATATCTATCATCTATTTTTATATTACCAGCCAGATATCTTCCAATTCCCCATTATAAAATTGGACCATAAAGGGGAAAGGAGGTCTGTGATTTTTTGGACCCCAATCTTTCATGACGTTCGCAGCTCTCCCTACTCTTATTGTGAGTTTGTTGATTTATTTGTATACCCAGTCTCTTCTCTCTTAATGAGAACTTCTCCTCCCATACTGACACATGATATGCAAAAAATACTACAGCTCTCCAAAAACTATAAAATAGGTGACTGGTACTTCTACCAGAATCACACTATTCTGAGGATATATCGCTGTGAGCTATGCCCCTACAGGCTGCCTAGATATGTGCCAATGAGACTATTTGCCTTGGAATATTTCAGGAAATTCATCAATTCAAATCTGAGTCACTTCCATAGCACAAAGAAAAAGGCCTAATTGAAACTCAGAGACCAATTAGGCCCCTTTGTTATGAACAAGAAAGAGGGATGGAAGGATGCTGATGAACTATTGGGTCAAACATTCAGACTCAAGAGAAGATTTTGGTGGGTACACTATGACCCATATGGCTTTATCAATGCAAGAAGGGTAAAATATAGGCTAGCACCCTATGAACACTACAACATCCCTGACATAGAAAAGTATGCCAACCAAGATGAGTGGTTGGAGGGCACACTAGTTGAAGAGTTAATTGAGGAAGAAAAAATGGAACAAACCATGAAAGATTTGGGAAAAACTCTTGACTTGGAATTTTTTGGGCAGGTGTCTTTCAAAAAGCCACAGCAAACCAGGGAAAGCTCATCAACTGCCACAACTGCACAACAGGTTGCCCAGGAAAGGACTACACCAACAACAGGGACAGCAAAGGGCAAGGAGTTGGTAGTGGTAGAACAAGAAACCATGGAAGAACAGCCTACTACCTCAAAGGAACACAGTCAAGGGCAAGCCCCTTCACCACAGACACAAGCACCAGAGGTACTAGCAATGTAGACTCATCTTCCTGAGGAGAGAAGTAAGAAAAGGGACCGAGAAGAGACCACGCCTGCAAGTGGGTCAACAAGGTAGCAAGAGGCCAAGAGGCAAAAGGTAGATCCTCCTGAAGAGGACACTATGGAAGACATCACTGAAAGCCCAAGAGGATAGAGGGCCATCAACCAACAGACTTCTGCTAGCTCTCACAGACAAGAAGGAGGAAGGCAACATGGAATGGAAGTCTCCTCCTCAAGGTCACAGACCAAGAAACCATCAGACATCAAACAATCATTCATGGAGATTAAGGCTCAAAATGAGTCATTAATAATTTAGATGTATGACTTGTTTCTTAAGATGACACCCTCCAAACAGCATAGACTAATGGCAGCCTATGACATCAAGGAGGAGAAAATAATTTTAAGTCATTTCAAGCCCAAGGTTCAGCAACCACAGTCTGTAGCTGACTACATAAGGACCAATCTAGAGGTCCTTGCCAAGGAAATTCACCCAATGGACCAAATGGAATTGTACAAACAAACGGGTGAAATGGTATATGCCACACTGGTAGACAAGGCAATGTTGGCCCACCAATTAAAAGAGTCATTGAGTAATACATCTGCTCAATTGGATTTAGAGAAGATCCCTTCTATAGCCAAAGACAACCGAATAAAGAATGGAAGAAATAATTGTTGAGTTGGGACATGATCCCAAGGATGCCAAGGGCATCAAAGCATTGATAAAAAAGAAGGAGGAAGATATTGCTTCTCTTAGAAAGAAATTGAAGCTGCCTATCACCATGCATCCCCAAACAACAGAACTAGCACAAGAAAAAGCAGAAGAGGATGTCATGGATTTATTGATGAGAATGAACCAAAGGCTGATGCAGAGAGAGCAAGAGTTGGAGAAAGCATTGCAAACTAAGGAGGGAGAGTCGACCTCCCAGCCACCCAAAATAGCTCCAACAATTGTCTCTGTTCCCCCCACAGACACAACAACAATCCCTCTCACTAAGCCACCATCGACAACAGGTACAACAACCATAGATGCTACAGCAGCAACAACAACAGAGCTTGAGACCAGCATGAGGATGGAGGAAATGATGAAGGCAGTGAAAGAGCTAGAAGCTCAAATGTCAGAGGTCAAAGAGACAAAAGAAAGACTAGCCAAGCTAGAAGTGAGCTATGACAAATAAAAAATAACAGTGGCAGAGAAGACTAGAGAGGTGAAGACCCTGGAGAACAAGGTGAAATCACTCGAAAAGGATCTCACCTTGCATAAACCTCTGGCAGATATTAAAATGATTTTGTGGACCAAGATTGACCAGTCCATTACTGACCAATGGCGATCAATTCAGACAATGTATGAACAAATTGAATTAATAGAAAGGGCACAAGAGAAAATACAATGGGCTTGGACATTATTAGGAAATATGTCTGAGCAGGCCAATGCGCTCATCCATTTTTTGAACACCAATACTAAGGAACAATTAGCAGCTTTAGAGATAATTGACAGGATAGGCACCATTTTGACAATAAAGAAGGTGCTAACAATGAGAACTCTCATATAGACTCTGGAAAGAAAGTGTCAAGAGATGCAGATGGATATTAATGCCTTCACAGAGAAATTCACAAACTTGCAGCAAAACGGTCTACCCAGTTTAGTAACAAGCAATCAAAAACTATTATCACATCAACAATATGCTCATTAGGTGAACATGTATGTAACAAATCAGATCACTGCATCATCCAGCAGCTCAGAAGACACAGGACCTCCTTCCGGACAGAGCTTGTATGACAAATTGGAGAATTTGTTTTTTATAGAACATTAAATAAATCATCTTTTTGAAGTCAAGCCTAATTTTTACAAGTATACTAAGGCTGATGAAATACTAGTAGAGATACAAAGACATTAGTTGCCCACAGAACACTGGTGGCAGAGTATGCTGGAAGTTTTGCCTAAGTAAGTTGGATCTTTTTGCCAATGTACACCTGGTCAAAAAGAAAGACATGTGGCAGATATGAAGGAAGGAGCTCAAGCCAGGATCAGGACACATTAAAGATGAATCAAGAGCAAGTTAACAGATTAGGACAACAACGCAGGAAAGCAAAACAAGGACATAACTACTAGCCAAATTCCTAGGTGAAAAGTCTAAAATATCTTGTGAGTTAAAATAGCCAGCACGGCCACAATAACTCATACCTTCATTTCTGCATTTATTTCTCTGACAAAGTAGCTGAAGGAAGTTATTGATCCTTATCCTATCCTCAAGATATTTTGTAAACTCTCTTTTTGTATAAATACCCCCCCAAAGAATGTATTCATGGTTGGTGATTCTCCTATTGAACTGCGCTGTAACTCAGATATTTATTAATACAAAGGGCATTGAAATGCATTGCTGGTGGACCTTTTGAATGTGGATGTGATGATTCTGGACTTTGCTACAGAATTCTTGTGTCTTTCTTTGGCTCAATAATTTATTCTAACTATGTTTTGTGTTTTCTGTGTTTGCAAATCTCATATATGTTTCATAATCTTAGCAACAGGGAAAACGAATAGCCCAAAACTTGTTTAAATACACTCTGTGTTCAATTCCTGCTGTTATTTATGTTTTCTTCATAATTAGCATAAATAGAAATTCTTAAATGCTTCTGTTTCTACTAATTCCCTCATTCTGAACATTTTCAAGGAATTCTTCACTGCTCCTTGAAAATATTCAAGCACCTCCCCTCTGCCACCATGATAAAGGATTCTTGACTGCCCTTTATCCCCTGGCCTACATCCCATCAATCACTAGCTTTCAATATTGTTCCAAACTGATTATATTGCTCTGTAGTATTTCCTATCATCACAGAAACACACTCAGCAGTCCATCTTCATAGACTCCATTGCCCAATGGAACTAACTCTTTCAGACTTGCATCCTACCTCTGTTTGAAATCACCATCCAAAACCATTCAAAACAAACCACTGCACATCATAACTAGCATAAAAACTTCAAACAAACAAAGTTAAATTATATAGAGATAGCCCTCTCTAGATGCAGTTTGGCTAGAAATTGCATCTAAAAGATTGGTTAGTGGTTACCTCATCCGTATTCCCTTTTCTCACAAGTTTTGGGGAACAACCTGAGTGATAACATCACCAAAAGGAACCTGACGCTCAATCCGGAGAAGAGGTGCCAGAGCATCCAAGCAAACATTGATAGTTTTATGACAAAGTATGGAATTTTAAGAGAAAAAGGAATTCCTAGTCCTATGGTAATAAATGACAAGCTGATGACTCAACAGGATTATATTGAAAGACTAAACAAGCTGGCCGAAAACCAAGCTAGTACTTGAGGGGTGAAATCTTTGCCCACTGTATAGGTATTATATGATAGTCTTGAGAATTTTTTTTACATAGAGCATGAGGTCAAGAACTTGTTTACTAGCAAGCCAAATTTTTCTAAGTATATAGAAGTTGATGAGATATACAAAAAGATGATAAGGATGAAACTACCTGGCAGTCAATGGTGGACAAAACTAAGCGATTTACTAAAGTTCCTACAGTAAATCTACATGGTAAAGCATGGATACCAGGTAAAATAGGTAATACATAGTCAAAGAAGAACATGTAAAGAGTATCAGTAGGTAGAAGATAAAAATTTATTCTAGCACACAACTACAAAGCAACTAAAAGAGCCAAATCTAAATTACAACAACCAACATAGTCACAATAAAAGGGACAATAAGAAGACAATTCTCCATCTGTCTCTATCTTCGTGTTGAAGATATTTTTGGTTTCCTAAAATAATTCTCATCTTGTTATGAGATATTTTATAACATATTTTGTATAAATACTTCATTATTTGAAGTAATTAGGGTGGATTAAAATACATCTTTGTAGACATTTTATTTTGAGCCAAGGAGCTATTATACTCAAGCCTGGACTGGTTTTGCTGGAAATGAAATAAAGCTAAGGACATTTCACTGGATTCTTATGCATAGTTGGAACAAATAAGTATTATCTCTTCATGTTTAAATATTTTTTTCTCTTCATGTTATAAATATTCATATGTGTTTCTTACGAAATCTAAAAGTAAACAAGGAACAATATCATCAGAATCAGCTTAGATGCTCTCTGTTTGACTGTTTGTTTTCTATATGTTTTCTACTAAGCTGTCTTGGTATGGGAATCCTTAATTGCTCCCTTACTTCCATAGTTTACCCACCTTTGGTCCATAGTAAAGGATTCTTCACTTCCCTTTCCTACTAATCATCCTTCCTTTCTTCATCTTAATCCCAGTTAAGGATCCTTCTTTGCCTTGGTTAGGACTAGTTCATCCATTTGAACATGTAGATTTTCTTTTGCCGTGCTAGCCTGCCCTGTGAACTCTTACCTTAGTGATTGATCAAATCCAGTTCAACCACTCTTGATTGACTCCATAGCCAATGGCTTGAATATTTGCTCTGCCCATCTGTTTTCTTAATTCCACCACCCAATCAAAACAAAACATTATGAGCACTAATAACTAGCCTAAAACCACCCAAAATAAAGCTAAATTATAAAGAGAGAGCCCTCTCTAGACTTAGGTTGGCTAGAACCCAAGTATAAAAGATTAGGTTTGTGGTTACCTCAGATTATTCCTTCTTTGATAACTTCTATGGAAAACATCTAAGTGATAAAAGAGAGAATCATTGACTCCTTAAGAGTTTCTGGATGACAATTATAGAGTTAAGTATGTTTTTTTGTAGAGATTCTTTGCTTTGTTATAGATATTTTTCTTTATTGATGATAGAACAAAGGTTTCTTTACAAAGTTGAGGTTTAGCAAAGGACAAGCAATTTTGGTAGAGAACAAGCAGATTCCAAAGTAATTGAACGTAGCTTATGTTTCAAATGTGAAAATCATCTCCTTAACAATCCCTACTTATACAAGTGAAAAGTCAAAATATAAAAGAGATTATTTTTGTAAAGGCCAAAAGTAAATGTTATTTAACTTTTATTTTCCTAAAAAGTAAAACCAATAGTATACAAGGGATAGAAGAGGCTATCTTCTATGAAAAATATTTCTTCAGAATCTACCCATTAATAGGTAGAGAATATCTTTTGCTTGATAAATCTTGCAATAAAAAGGTTGATGGGCCTATTTGTTCCACAATCTGAAATGGGCCAAGCCACATTCTTTGGAATTTGGTATGCTTACCTTTTTCCTCATGTGATTTATCCCACTTTAATACAAGGTCTCCAAGCTGAAATGATTTAGGACTTATAGAATTTTCATCAAATGAGGATTTAACTAATTTTTGATGATGTGCATGTGTAATTTTGGCTTTTTCCTTTTCTTCTTTGAGCTTGAGAATTTGTGATTATCTTAATTGCATAGAAGAGGAAGGAGTTTCTTCAATAAATTGACCAAGGCTAAAGAGGGAATAGCTACATTTGTAGGGAGGTAAACCTCTTTCCCATAAGCCAAATTAAACAGAGAAGTTCCTATTGAGGCCTTCTGTGTTATTCAATATTTCCATAGAGAAAATGTTAAAGATTTGTGCCAGTTTTTCTGACTTTGATGAACAGTTTATTTGATGATTCCTATGAGATTTTTGTTTGTTGATTCGACCAAGCCATTTTCCTGAGGATAATAGTTAGGATAATATTTAAGTTTAAAACCTTTTTTAAGAGAAAATTTTGTCATAACATTGCCTGTAAAATAAGATGCATTGTCAAACATGAGGGCAGATGGTAGACCAAATATGGTAATAATAAACTGATCAATAAATTCAATGATGTTTTCAGAATTGGCTACCGTAAGTGGAATCACTTCCACCCATTTTGTGAAGTAATCAGTTGTCCTAAGGATATATCTATGCTACTTTGAAGAGTGAGGAATGATCTCACCTATTATGTCTAGTCCCAATTGTTCAAATGGTTGTTCAATGTTGACTCGCTGCAATGGTAGTATGGGATTCCTCTGTCTTTCCGTAGTTGTTTTACAAATTTTACATTTCCTTACATATTTGTGTGCATGTTTGAAAAAGGTTAGCCAATATTAGCCAACATGCAAGATTTTATGCGTTGTTATGTCTCCTCCAAATTGTCCATTAGTTGGTACATCATGGAGTTCCTGCAGAACCTTTTATGTCTCAAATTTTTCAAGGCATCTAAGAAAATCAGAATCATAACTTTTCCTAAACAACATGTTACACAGTAATTTGTCACCGTTTGTCACCATCCCTGTTACCCCTCTTCGGCATCTTGGAGGACCCATTCCGAGACTTGTGAGAAGTGACAAGACTTGAAACCACTTGCCTTATTCACCTCTAAACATGAGCTTCATATGCCCTTAAGACATCTCCTACTCATTGCCCTTAAAAACAACCCTTTTTGCATTAGCGCTGGTGCCCTGTGTTATGCCTGCGCCAATGGGGGAAATCCTATTGACAGGGCATGCCATTAGCGCTCTGTCCTAGAGTCGCAATCGCGCCAACCATTTTGGGCAAGGTTTTCAACCACTCAAACCTCCGAAGGTTCTGTCCACCTCATTCACCAAACTGATTCCAAGTTGAGTAAGGATGGTTTGGCTTCAAATCTCCTTGGATGGAAAGTTGTTTGCCACCATTCCATGGAAGTTTCCAAGTGATGAAGCCAAATCCATGATTGTGGGGGATTGACCTTATCTCTTCCTTTCCCTCTATAAAAGCTTGTTCCCATGGCTTGAGCAAGCTAGTTCTAGTTCTAGTTCTGAAAGTTCTGACTCTTGTGGCAATACTTGTGCTGAAAGGAAGATATCAAAAGGTTGGAGTTGCAAGAAGCCTTCTTTGTATCCATAAGGCTTCCCCTAAGTAAGGAGACTTTGTCACTAAAGAGAGAGAGAGCTTGTCCCTCACCCCTTCAAGCTTTTGCAAGACTTGTGTAGCTGAGCACCCAGCCAAAGGAGGACTCGACGTCAGGACGCTGGTTGTATTCTCCTTTGTTGAATTATAAATAATAGATGACTATCATTATGGTTCCATTATCGTTTTACTTGTAATGGTTGATGTTGAATTATATCCTTCCTGACTGATGTATAATTGCATATATTAGAGTTCACGCTTGTGTTTGTGTTTGTTCTCTTTGTGTGCAGGTTCACGTGGATAGTGGAGGATCGTGACTGGCCAAGGCAAAGGAATGCGAGCGCCATCTCTTCTACGAACTAAAGCGTTGGACCTCAAGTAGGTCTTCATCACCTACTCTTTATTTGCGATTAGGAACTTGCGTGATAGCATTGTTTGATTGTTGCTAGACCCATTCTGGGCTAGTAGGGATCGCCTCTATCCGTAGAGGGGATTTACCTCTCCAACAATTTGGCGACTCCGCTGGGGAGTTTAGCTTGTTGTTTGTTTTGTAAACTTAGACGAAGTTTGAAACACGGCCAAATAGCCTTCGAAACACTATTGCTTTGTAGTAGTGAAGTAGATCAAAGCCACTTCAGTCGATCTCCAGTTTGGCTTACAAACTAAGCAACTTGGAGTTTGTCTTGTCTCTTTGGTTTTTCTTTTGATTGCTTGCTTAGATAAGCCTTTGGATCGAATTTCTTGCTACCCCTGTACTTTTTGACTTGCTTTAAGCTTGTGACCCAAGCCCTGGACTGCGTACTTTTCTTTTGGAATTATCAAACTTTGTTAGCGCGCTTTTTGCCTTCACAATCGCGCTAGTGGCCCTTGTTGCTAACTAACAACCCGCGCCAATCACTGTTTAGCGTGATTTGTAGCCTGACAGTCGTGCCAGGCCGTTTAGTTTTTGGTCCACTTGTTTTGCTTGCTGTCTGAGCTTGGATTTGCTTTTTGCAACCTCTTTTTCAGTTGCTGGAGTGTGCTTAAGCTCTGTTTGACTAGTTTGCAACCTTTGTCCTCCGGGTGTTTGCCTCTTTCCATCGATTTCACACCTCAACCCTAGGGCATCTAGTGGCTGTGTGTGTCGAGCCTCCCGTGGGAGTTTTGGGTTCTTTGATTGTCCGGTCAACCTTGTGATTGCTTTTCACATTTTCTTCAGTGATTGTTGAAGTATTTTTGAGTGATTTCCGAACAACTTGCTCTTGTTTGCTTGGATTTCATTCTAGCTTTGTTTGAGCTTAGATCACATAGCTCGTGCAAAGCCTTGTTTTCCTTTCGATTTGGAGAACTTTTTTAGTGTCTTGGGATTTCATTGAGTCTTCATTGGGTGAATTTGCTTCTTTGCTCAGTGTTGTTATCTTTGAAAATTCGTTCTAGTGCATTGTGCTTGTAGAAAGGAATCAAATAATCTCTTTTGCATTTAATAGCGAACAGAATAGAACTTTTCGTTATTTGCATTATTGAAAAGAAAAAGTTTTGTTTATTTTCAATTAGCTACATTAGGTTGTTTGGTTGATTGAGTTCGTTTTGCTTGATTGAAACTCTTAACCTTCTTGTAGTTAGTATTCATCGAACGAAATGGCTTTCTTTCGCATGTAGCTTGCATCTAGGAAATTGTGGAAGATCACATACGATAGGGCCTTAAACCGAAACTTAACTAAAAGATCAACCATAAAATAAACCGAATCAACTTAAAAACACATTGGAACATAATGCAAATATTCTAGAGGTCTAGGCTAGAGACGTGCTCCGGCGTCGTTAAACCTAGTCACCTTTGTTCTCACATTAAGGTTGGGTGATTCCTCCTGGTGTGATTCAATTGTGGTCTAGTACGGACTTGGGCTCCCACGTACCGTCGCGTATATATGGGGAGACTCCACTAGGTTTGCTTCCTTGATCCATACGAAGCCATGTCTGCCGCCTTACAAGTCGTAACGCACCGAACACAGCATTCGGGAAGATTGACTGCAGTACGGAAAGTCCTTGGTTTTCATACGATTGCCAAGGTGTATAAGCAGTTTTATGGATTGTCTGGTAAACCCCTTGCCTAGTTTCTCCAGATTAGTCACTTTTGATCCTTTTCGGACTCCTTGAAAGAAAAGGCTCACTTGAGGAGTTTGTCACTTCGGGCTCATTAAATATTCGAAGGCGACTAGAGTCATCTTTTGTCCTTCTCTCGACTCTTAAAACATGAAAAGGTCCAGTTCAGTTCCTTTGTCTTAAAATTCATTCGGCTGCGTTTACATTTACCCGGTTAGGTCTTGTTCGCGTTAGCTTGAGTAGGTTTCTTTTTCATTCTTGATGGAAACTTTCTCGGGGTTCACCAACCCAAGTTTCCCCCCTGACGAGAATCCTGGTCATTTCCCTCCTCTCGGGAATGTTGGTGCTCCTTACATGGAAACGTTGTCCCTCCCAGGGTTAACTGTTGGGTTGCCTGTTTGGTTGTTCTCAACCTCTCTGGTCCCCACCGTCTCACCTACTGATCAATCAGTCCCTCCACCTGAATGACCTCATGTTGATTCTAAGGTGGACCTCTCCCCTTCTAGGCCCACCTCTACGTCCTCATCTTCTACTTCGTCTGGTGAAAGTCTCGATTCGAGTAGTCAGGTGGCTAAGAAGAAGAAGAAGAAAAAGAAGAAGAAGGCTCTCAAAGGAGAGGCTAAAAGCGCAGCTACCCCCTCGAGTACACCTGAAGTCGGGCCACCTTCTGCTCCTCCGCGGAAGGTCAAGTTTCCTTGTAGATTGTGCAAGGATGACCACCTTCTTCGCGATTGTCCTAGCATTCCCAGGGTCTTAGAAATATGGTCCCCCGCAATCCGGCCTGCCCCTCATCCGCCCTCTAGATCTAATGGCGATGGTATCCTATCAGTGGGAATAGTAAGGAAAAGGGAAGATTCGAATCCCTTGTAGACTTTGTGAAGGCAATCATCCCCTTCACCTTTGTCCACTCATGGATAAAGCCTCCGACGTCTTGGAAAGTCTCGCGGCTCCCTCACCCCAACTCCCCGTTGGATATCAACGCCTTTCTGCAGCTGCAAATCCTCCCCCTGCTGACAACGAGATTGGTTCAAATTCCTCTCTTGTCCAGCCTCCTCTTCCTGAACTTGGCTCTGCCCAGCCTGTTCTAGACAACCTATTGGTTGGAAAGAGTGTTGACTCGAGTTCACCACCCGATCACTCTGTTTTGGAAGGGCGTAATTCCCATGTTCTTCTTGTCTCCTCAGATTCCCCTGAGTCCGGAAATGACTCTCCTCTCCTGACTGCTCCCGAAAGTCCCTCTTCGGTTCCTATGGAGTATGGGGGCGATCATACGATTCCCCCACCAAGTAGTTTGGCCATCTCCTTTGATTGGAGTCACCTAACCGCTTTCCGCCTTCCATCCCATGTGCCTTTCCAGATTACGGTACGTGCCTGTGATAAGGTAGTACCTGGCACTGTTCTGGATGAAGGTTCGTCGGTCAGTCTTATGCCGTACACTACTTGGCAAGCTTTAGGTTCCCCGCAGCTTGGGCCGGTCACGCAGAATCTGTTGGCTTTCGACGGAGGAGCCTGTCCATCTCTAGGAGTCCTCCTGAAGTTCCCTATTACTTTGGGAGGTAAAAACGTCTATATCGACGTGTTGGTTACCCAAGGTGTTTTAGATTTTCATCTTCTCCTTGGTCGCGACCATGTTTATGCTATGGGGGCCCTTGTCTCTTCGCTTTTCCGTGTGGTTTTCTTTCCACACGATGGAAGAATGGTGACTATCGATCAATTTTCATTCGTTAGTCCCTCGATGCCTCTTACGCAGTTGTCATCCCCTCGTATTTTTTACCCACCAGTTGTATTTGACCCACCGCAAATCAACTACATGGCCACCTATCCCATGCCTGTATCCAGTGATGCCGCCGTCGTGCATCGTTTCCTGGGGGCATTGGGTCCTGACTTCCGAGATGTTGACCTCCCACCGAGAGAGCCACTCTTGGAAGTCGCAACTTCCTGTTCATTATGATGAAGTTCAAGTGGAGCATAGTTCTCTTTCCTATGTCAAGCTCCTTAAAAAATGAAATTAGGTGTATCGAGCATAGTTCCTGATCTTGTGTCAAGCTCGTTAAAAAATGAAACAAGGGTTATGACGATAGTTCTTTTACTGTGTCAACCTCATTAAAAAATGAAACAACTCCCTTTCCCAATCGAGTCTTTGATTAGGATCTCGTAAAATAAAAGTCGAGTCTTTCCAAGATCTCGAAAGTGAACCTTCATTCCATCCAATTTGTTGAATGCAATGAAGCTTGGGGGGCATGTACCTCGTTTTGCGTCATTATGTTGGGGGCATGCGAACTTATAACAAGCATAGTTTTTCGTTTCAATCTTGTGTAAACATGAAACCGAATCCAAGAAGAGTTCTCCATGGTTAAAACTTGTGTAAAAATGAACCCATACCCGAGTCACCTTTAAGCTCTTTTCTGACTCGTAAAATATGAAAAGATTGTCGAGTATTTTTTCCTTTTTGACTCACTAAAGAGAATAAAAATGGAGGTCTTCTTTCAGCTCTTTTCTGACTGTTTAAAGATGAAAAGATTGCCGAGTTATTCCTCTCGACTCGTTAAACGTAAATGAGAGGCGGTCTTCTTTAAACCCTTTTCAGACCGTGTAAAAACGAAAAGATTGTCGGACCCTTGTCATTTCAGGTTCGTTAGCAGTCACGAAGCGACGTGGTTTTGATCGCTTTTTTACTTTTTTAGATCAAAATCACTACTTATGAAAAGTACTCCTCGGTCGTAATGATCAGGCGGTTCTTTCGAGCATAGTTTTATACCTTTTCGGGCTCAAGAGACACAACTTTACGAAAAAGGACACCCTTGGAGTCTTCTTTTTGATGTCTTTTCAAACTCTCTAAACATGAAAAGATGTCGAGTTCTTCCTTTGTCAGACTCGTTAAAACTTAATGACATCGGATTCCATCGAAATGACGCTCCTCAAGCATATGCTATCCCCGTCAAGCTTGTCATCCAAAAATAACCGGGGTACTCGCCAGAAATGATGGGGGAAATAAAGGAATCATGATCGTTGTCATCGGCAGTATGTCGCTCTTGAACATGGCACTTGTTGCGTTCATGTCTGGGTGGGGACATCTCATCTCATTTCACATTTGCCTCCATGGGTTTGGGTTATCCTATTTGACCATTCATCTGCTCATCGTCTTGTCATCATGACCCCTGATCATTTGACCTCAAATACTGCCAAATCTGTCGTTGTGCCGCCGATATGTTCAAAAGAAGTTAACCTCTGCAAGAATATTCAACCTCCCTCCGATATCTCACACAAAACATATTGTCTCTCTCCGTCTCGTGTCGATGATGTGGGAAACATTATGGCCCATCTTCGATCAAGATCACTTCCTGTCGACTTCAGCTCATTATCCAAGAAGGTGACCTAGAGACTCCCTTCAGGTACCTTGGAGCCTGCATGCCTCAATGGCAGGTTCTTCGTGTTCGACGCGAGTTTTCATCATTGGCCTCCGATCGAATGATTCTATGGGTGTTCGACACCGACTCATTGATTCACACGTCATGGAATGTACCTATAGTACCTTGAGGACCATCGTCATTATTTGGTGTCTCCTCGGCATCTGTTAACAGTTTTCATCATTGACTGGTAATCAGACGATGTTCATGCATGTTCGACTTCGACTCCTATATTCACATGCTTGAACTTGTACTGTGTTCGGGTCGAGTTGGAGCGCAAGACCCCGGATTGTGCGTATTGAGATCCAGGTTGCATTTTGTGGATTATTGTAATAATTACATGACTCATTCATTGGATGGTTGCAACCATACATGAGTCCATTCATAGATCCTCATCGGATGGCTGCGTCCATGCCTGGGATCCATTTTTTTACTCTGTTATGGATGGTTGCGCCCATACCACATATATATCATGTACTTGAGATATCAGTTGTACTTCTTTTCGCAGGTTCTCCGACTGCAGTGTTTCAGTCACACATGTTCTTGTAAAGCACTTCACCCCTCTCTCTCTCGGGCCTCATGCTTTAGGGGGCATCTGTTCCACAGTAATTTGTCACCGTTTGTCACCATCCCTATTACCCCTCTCCGGAATCTTGGAGGACACATTCTGGGACTTGTGAGAAGCGACAAGACTTGAAACCACTTGCCTTATTCACCTCTAAACATGAGCTTCATATGCCCTTAAGACATCTCCTGCTCATTGCCCTTAAAAACAGCCCTTTTTGCATTAGCGCTGGTGCCCTGTGTTATGCCCGCGCCAATGGGGGAAATCCTATTGAAAGGGCATGCCATTAGCGCTTTGTCCCAGAGTTGCAATCGCGCCAACCATTTTGGGCAAGGTTTTCAACCACTCAAACCTCTGAAGGTTCTGTCCACCTCATTCACCAAACTGATTCTAAGTTGAGTAAGGATGGTTTGGCTTCGAATCTCCTTGGATGGAAAGTTGTTGCCACCATTCCATGGAAGTTTCCAAGTGATGAAGCCAAATCCATGATTGTGGGGGATTGAACTTATCTCTTCCTTTTCCTCTATAAAAGCTTGTTCCCATGGCTTGAGCAAGCTAGTTCTAGTTCTAGTTCTGGTTCTAATAGCTTTGACTCTTGTGGCAATACTTGTGCTGAAAGGAAGACATCAAAAGGTTGGAGTTGCAAGAAGCCTTCTTTGTATCCATAAGGCTTTCCCTAGTAAGGAGGGACTTTGTCAGTAAAAGAGAGAGAGAGCTTGTCCCTCATCCCTTCAAGCTTTTGCAAGACTTGTGTAGCTGAGCACCCAGCCAAGGGAGGACTTGACGTCAGGACACTGGTTGTATTCTCCTTTGTTGAATTATAAATAATAGATGACTATCATTATGGTTCCATTCTATCGTTGTACTTGTAATGGTTGATGTTGAATTATATCCTCCTGACTGATGTATAATTGCATATATTAGATTTCACGTTTGTGTTTGTGTTGTTCTCTTTGTGTGCAGGTGTCCATTCACGTGGATAGTGGAGGATTGTGACCGGCCAAGGCAAAGGAACGCGAGCGCCATCTCCTCTACAAACTAAAGCGTTGGATCTCAAGTAGGTCTTCATCACCTACTCTTTATTTTCAGTTAGGAACTTGCGTGATAGCATTGTTTGATTGTTGCTAGACCCGTTCTGGGCTAGTAGGGATCGTCTCTATCCATAGAGGGGATTTACCTCTCCAACACAACACATCATTGATGATTTCATATTTCTTAGATTTTATCCTCAAAGACCTTTTTCTTTTGTAACTTAGTTTTGTAGGGGCATATCCATTTTTCAAATAAAAGATAATATCAACACATTTGGATTTAGTGTCATTGAGGCTTACCTCATATGTTGGTATATCATAGCCTAAATATTGTAATGCTGGTAAGTTGGATGATCCTGCTAACATTTTGAAAAAACCTTGACCTTTAACAATTTTAGCTGGTCCGATCTCAATGTCATATTCTTGCAGTGTTGTTACCCAATTTTCTCTTTTCTCACCCACATCTCTTTGCATTAATAGATTTCTCATTGCTGAGAATGGGACTACTATCTTGGTGTCAATTTTGAGGAGAAGGGATCTAAAATTCTTTATTAATTTGAAAACAACAAAAGCTTGTTTTTCAACATCTAAATAAATTAATTCTCCCCCTGCAAATTGGAGCTAAATAAATAAATTGGTGCTTCAGCTTTGTTATCATTGACCTGTGTCAACTTAGTTGCATGTGATGTCTCGAAAGGAAAGGTATATAAAATGAAATGATTAGAAAAATCTAAGGTTGCTAAAGAGTGAGAATTCATGATTTCTTGTTTAATCAGATTAAAATATTCATGCTCAGTATGTCCCCATTTAAAAACATATTTTTTCTTAATCATGGATTTGGAGAGGTAAAACAACTCGCAAAAAGTCAGGGACAAATATTTTGAAAAAATTTATCTGACCTAGGAAAGATTGCATGGATTTTTTGTTATGAGGTAAAGGGATCTTAGAGATTTCTCTTATCCTATCAGGATCGATAAGAATTCCTTCTTTGAATATGATAAATCGAAGGAGTTTTCCTTCACTCAAAGAAAATAAATATTGCTTAGGATTGAGAGAAATTCCATACCTCTTACAATGCCTAAAGATTTGTTTTAAATCCTTTAAATGATTACTGCACTTTTTGTAATACACAGTTATGTCATATAAATAAATTACCACTGATTTCTTCAGCGAACCTTTGAAAGCTATGTCCATGGCTCTCTGAAATGTTGCACCAACATTGATTAATCTGAATGGCATATTTTGATAGGCATAGGTGGCCCATTTGGTTCGAAATGTAGTCTTTAGCCAATCATCTGAATGTATTAAAAATATGATTATAACCTAAAAATCCCTCCAAAAAGGGCATCACTTCTTATTTTGAAACTAATTGCAATATATTTACCATAGGGGGAAATGGAAAGTTATCCTTTCGACAAGTTTTTTTAAGATTGCAAAAGTCTATAAATATTCAAATATCGCCATTCTTTTTCTTTACTGGGACAAGGTTATAAACCCACCTTGAATACCTTACAGGAAAAATTATTTTGTCTTTGAGAAGCTTATTCCATTCAGATTTAATCTGGTTTTCTAAATTCAAATGAATCTTTCTCAACTTCTGTTGCACAGGCTTTTCATCTGATAACATGGGAATGGTATGTTGAATGATGGAAGTATCATATGTCTTCAGATATTCATATTTCCAAGCAAAAGCATTTTTGTATTTCTTTAATAACTGAATAAAGGTATACCTTTCATTTACCTTAAGATCGGGTCCTAGATTGATGTTTTGAGGTGTAAGGTCAGTTCCAATATTAACTAATTCAAATCCCAAAGTCGAACTTTGAAGCTTTGAGTTAGTGGGTTTCTTGAACATGTTCTTGAGATCATATAAGCCTTCAAGCTTAACCACAAATTTAGGCATGGAATTTGCAGTCATTTCTTGCTTAAGATGGTTGCCATGTTGATCTTCACCAATTATCTGGTCATCGTAAGAGCCTTCAGATGTTAGAAAAATTATGATATCCACATCATTATTAAATACTCGCCAACTGTTTATATTGTTCGGAAAAGAAGGCCTAAATATTAATGCAATAGAAAAGCGATTGAGCCTATAATCTCCTGGTGGAATGAGCTTGGATGCAACATTAGCCAAAAGATTGGCATTTCCATTTTGGAGTGGGATAGGGAAAATGTTAAATGATGTAAAATGAGAGGTGAGGTCCTGGACTAATGATTGATAATGTTTCAAGTGTCCCCATAGGTAGTATATAGTACACCTTACCTACTTAATTACAATTTCTGAATCTCCAGACATTTGAAGATATTTGATATTAAGGCCAATAGCTTTATACAACACTTGAACTAATGCTTCATATTCGACAGTGTTATTCATGCATTCAAATTCAAGTTTGCATTCTAACATCATTTTTTCCCCTTCTGGGCTAACTAATATGAATCCTGCTCCAGTGCCATCATTAGATCTAGATCCATCAAAATATAATCTCCAAAATAAAGACTTAACTACAGGTTTATCTACAAAATTTATAAATTTAGAAGCATTTGTTTGATAGTAAGTTTCAACTTGTGAAATAACAGAACTTTCCAAGAATGGTGAAGTATTTGCATTATAATTTCCTAGAAATGATTCAACTGAGTAATTTCCAATGATATTGCTACTATATGCGACTGGTTCATTTTCTTCCTCTAATTATGTGATTATATACTTTTGATGTTTCCCTTAGTCAACCCTTATTTGATTTGTCTTACCATTATAGGGAAGCCACATGTGGGGCTAGTCGGTTCTGAAATAGCCATGAAGCTTTTCTGACTAGTCTCTACTAAGGATTAGGCCATAGAATTCCAGGATATTAGCCACAAGGATGTCAATGACTTGACACACTTTCGGGTTTGATGAGAGTCGAATAGTGACTTGATTGAGTTCCCCTATAACTTCGACTTGGGATCGATCTATTAACTGCACAATACAAACAACATATTTTTGGGGCCCCGCATTCAATTTCACACAAACTATTCTTGGTAGAATGTTGGATGAAACTCCAGAATCAACTAAACAATTGTGTAGATTTTTATTGAAAAAATAGAAAGTCAAAAGAAATGGAGGTGTATGGGATTTGGATCTTCCTCCTATTAGAGAGTGAACTATTTTTTTCTAATGAGGTATTGGGAGGCCTTCCCTTCTCTTAAGTAGCTTGCGAGATTACAACAAGAGGAAGAGGAGAAGTAGGGACTGATTTTAGTTCTTTAAGAAATAGATTTTGTTGATGTTTTAACTTTCTAAGCTCATGGAATGTAATATTTTCCCTAGTCTTTTTCATATCTTCAATGATGTTGTATTCCATTTCATCAGAGACTAACCGGGTTTTAGTTGAAGGTGTAGAATTTGATTGAGGAGTGGTTTGAGTGGATTTGGGGGATGATTTGTTACCTATTACTTTATCTTTGGTAGCTTGAGTTGATTCTTTCTGTCTTGGATTTGTTTGTGGCAAATCAATAGTGCTTCTATTCCTGTTTGTGACAAGTAATGCTTCTTGTGCTTCTTCATTAGGAAGAATCAAATCCCACATTCCTTGTAATTAAACTACTTCTTCGTCATCAATTTTTTCTTCAGTCGTTGAGACTTATTCTTCCTCCAGATCTAATTCAGCATTTGATATGGTACTTGGAGTCTTAGGATCAAAGGAAGGGTTTCCTTTCTAAGGTTTGTAAGCTTTCATTGAGGAAGTTTTTGCTACCTGTTTTTTGATGTCAACCATTTCATTAGACATGGTTTTTAGGACCTTTTGTAGACCTTCAAGATCAAAAGGATATTTAGGTGCTTTTTTCTTGGATTCATCCCTAAAAGTTACCTTCTTGGATTTTCATTCTTCTAACTCATTCTTCTTATCCAAATATAAAATGTGTTTTTATACAACTATGGCTTCTTTCATATTTTCTACCAAAGTTGGTTTGGTAGCCCTATCGACAAAAATAGTTGTGTTTGAGGGAGGAGAAGAAATGTACCATTCATTTTGGACTTCATCACTGGGCTTGGATGTCATTGGGATTTTATTCAATAAGTTATTAAAACATGAATTGAAGTCTTTAATCAGATCTCTAGGTTCAACTTTCAAGTTAGAGAGATGATTGATGAGAGTAGTTGTCGATTGGTCATCTCCAAACTTGGTTAAGAATTGTTCCTGAAAGGCATCCCAACTATTAATGGAACTAGATGGTAATGAAAAATACCACAATCTTGCTGATCCTTGTAAAGTATAAGGGAATAATATTACAACTGCATCTTCTTCTACCACTGCATTTAGATTTATGGACAACATAAAAAATGTTATGTGTTCTTCAGCAGGCAGACCATCATTAGAGTTAAATTTTGGCAACCATTTCATTAGATGCATAGGAAATGGATGTAATGGTCCTTCCATTTGAAAAACTCCTGGATTTATGCATGGTATTTGAGCCATAATGGGTATCTGTGTAGAGGAAGATGTTCCAGTAGTTGAAGGTGATTAGGTTGAGGAGGTTTGTGCTCCAGTACCAGTGTAAACCGTGATCTGGAGTTGTGAGGTGGATGATTGATTTTGTGATGAAGTGGACGAAACAAATGAAGGTGTTTTAGGTGATGATGTGAGAAACTCACTATGAGCTTCAAACTGTGTTTTCTAAGTTTTCCTTCAGTTTGGTAGAGGGAATTCAAATGGGGGGATCCAAAATTTTCGCTCTGTGATCTAGTTAAACTTTGAGAGTATTGAAACTAAGAAGTAACACTAGATTGAGATAACTCGAATTCTTCTTGAGATATTGAAACCCCCTACATTTTATGGATTAAAGACTGCACTTCAGGAGTTTCTATAGAAGAATATTGATCTGACTTATTTGGGCTCTCAATAGTGGATTCTAAGGATTTATTTACAACTTATCGCCTTGGATTAGGGGATTTAGAATTTGACCAAGAAGTTGGAGGTCATGGTGAGGAGTTTTGCTCTTGGAATGGCTTACTAATATAGATTTTCTTGCCATTCATAGTTAGGCCCTCCTTTAGCGCCAAAATGTTGAAGCCTCAAAAATCATTGCAACAACATGGTGGAAAACCACTCGGTCTGGACGTTGGTTAGAAGCTCCTTCTCCATTTGGTGTAGTGGCTCCGACTGGGGATAATGGGACTACTTTCCCAGAAAAGATTTTGATAGTGTTGGTGGGGTGATATATGATGTAATAGGAAATGATTAAGCTAAGTGTAATCTAATATAACTTATAAACACATGCATATATCCTATTTTAACACTATTTAACTATAAGTATACCCGAGAGTTAATTACAATATGTGATCTACATTGATGTCTTAAGGCAATTGGTAATAAAGATCATTCAACTGCAATAAGAAGTTAACTCATTTAATAATAATATTTTTGGATAAATAGTTAGACAAAACAATTGAGAGAAATATATCACATATAAAATTGTTCATGTATTTAGGATAGAATCAGACCTAACATCATAAGAAAGTGCAATAACACTAAACTATAATTCAGACTTTCATACATAAAAAAATTTGAAAGAAGAAGTATTGCTTGATACATAAATAAAACAATATCATAAGATAAAAGTACCATATATGACAAGTCTTGCTCATGTGCTTTAGCAATGTTGACCCAATTTCAATCAATCCAACACATTCTAAGAGTACAAAAGTGCATTTCAGTAGAGCATACTAGATATTTAAAAGAAAATAGATCTTGTTCCATTCATTTCATCAAAACCTCCTCAAAAGTACAGAAGTACAATGTTTTGAAAAGTGTTTTTGATAAAATTTATGGACACCTCTCTAAATGCATGAGAGGGGTTTAAATACTAAAATATATTTCTTAAAATAGATTATTACGAAAAATAGTTGAGGGGGTTCAAACGACCTTCCTAAGAATATGCAAAAATAAAACTAAAAGAAAAATAAATAAATGACTAGCTCCTTTGAACTTGATCTGTAAGATCACAAATACCAATCATTGGCTTGAGCTAAGGTGGTTGGCTGATTGCAAATTTTAATTTCCCAACAAATAAGGAATCTATTAGTGTTGGCAGCATATTTTGTGTAGATGTTGTTAAACACCTCAAGGTCATCCACTAGCTATGTGGTTTCATTAAAAACTGCTAGTATGGTTCCTAAGTTAGCATGTTTACCTGTTTGATTGCCTCGTCCTTTTCCTGTGCTGCATGTTTCCAATGTTGCTCTAACTATTTGATATTCTGAAGAAATCATGGTACACATTCCTTGACAAGATTGGTTTCATGAATATTTTCATTGATGTCTTCTAATATGTTGTTTATTGTTGTCGCTACAATCATTGTTTCCCTTTCCGCTTCTTTCAGCCGAGAATCCAAATCTGTGAACAACATGTCTTTATGAGATTCCTCCATCATCGGTAAGTCATCCTTTCTCCCATCCTCTGATTCTTTCCAAGTGATAAAGTCAAAAATCCTTATATGGATTTTGTTGTACTCGAGCCTCATGTCAATAACCTGGTTGGTTAACTTATCACTGGTCTCACAATAAGGACTTATCTGTGAGATTTTTTAGCAAATCACTTCCTTCTGTTGTAATAATAGGGAATTAAGGTTGAGTGCTTCCTTGATGAATTCATCGATTTTCGGATTGTCCTTAAACTTATCTATCGTAGCTTGTATATATGCATCTCTTTCTGCTAAGTTGTCTTGATGTTCTATTCTCATCTGTTTGAATTCCTTTTCGAGCTGGACTACTTGTAATTCTGCTTGTTGATTAGACTTTTCTTGAGCCAATTGTTTTTCTAGCAACAAAATTCTTTATTCCTTTTCTTTAAGCATCATTTGGACCTATGTTTCTCTTACAATAGTTGTTGTGGCATATGCTCCTGCGAATTGTGGCAGTTTTGTAAGATTTTCAAATGTGTCCATGGTGAGTTCTTCCATAAGATGTCGATTGGTTCATTTTCTGGAGTTATAATAGCTACAACATCCAACAATGTTTTTTTCCTTTGACTCTTGACTACATATTTGTTGGTAGGACTACAAAATACATCTAGCAGAGGTATTTCCTCAATTCTTAAAACAATTTTTGAAGTAGGAGTAGCAGGAATGATCTCAACATCTTGAGTGCCTGTAACTCCTTCTCCTGTCATTTCTGGATTTAACTTGTGTTGTGTTTTCTTGGGAGTATGTATCTCAGATGTTTTCTTAGAGTTTGAATTTGTGTGAATCTTTTTTTTGAACTGTTCCCATTCCAGTTCTAAGTCAATAATTATGGTTTTACCAAACTAAGTTGATGTAGAGGCAACTTCTTCTTGTTTCTTTGCTGAGGTTTTCTCGACTATCTCTTCTGTAGTTCCAACTATGTCCTTCTAAAAATATTTATTTGTGTTTCCTCCCCCATTTTGAGACTGCTGCTCTAGGTGCTATGACTCATCCGTAGATCTCTCTTGGGTTTCTTCTTCATAATTTTCTTTGGGGCTACCCTCCAAGCTTACACTAGGATTTGTCTCCCTTATTGATTCAATCTGCAAAAGATCCTATGGGACCTTCAATTATCTCTTTTTCCTATACACATGGAAAGCCTTAACATCTTCCATGGTTAAAAGTATTGATGTCAAATGTAACGCTTGTGAATATGTTTATCCCTGTAGAAAGAGGTTATAAAAGGAATCCTCTTCATGGGTGAATTGTCTTACTTGTATCATAGAAGTGAAATCCTTAATAGTGTCCTTTGGGTCACACTACCTTCCCGAAAATGTAGCTAATTTCAAAGACTTAATGATCTCTACTTCTTTCCATGTCTATCCAAAATCACGTAGCACAAATGCACCACATTGTAATGGAAATGTAAGCCAAATGACCTTATTCTTCTCTTGCAGACCTCTGCTTAATCCACCTTCCCCTATTGTTTGGTAGCCTACTTCTCTGGCCATTAATTTGTCGGGGACATAATATGGGAGAATATGTGGTGAAGAAATTCTCCCAAATTCTTTGATGTAGCTAAAGGTCTCTTTCCCAAACCATCTGGCTATTGGCAAGATATCTATTTTGACCTCTTTAGAAAACCTAGGGGTGATTCTGTTGTACACTCCTTTATGGATCGGTAGCATAACTCCGTGACATATTTTAGAAAAAGGGGGGCGAAATTTAGATTCCCACAAATTCTTATGGTACATATGGATGGGAAGCAGGTCCTGTACAATCCACTTCCATCCAATATTGGGAAATTCAGAACTAAAATAGATTGCATCCATTTCAAAAGAACTCATGAAAAATGGGGGATAAACCCTTAAAGAGGAACTGCTTTTTCTCCTATATTCTATAATTCCCTTTGCCAAATTATCTGAAAAAATTTGAGCCCAATTCATTATTGTTGGATTCACCGCTGCATCTATCAATGGGAGCTAATCCATGGAAAACTTGGTGCTATCAGGTCTACCAAATAATATACATATCATTGTTGTTGCAAAAATATGTGGGGGAGAAATGGATGTCGTGGAGTACATAACAATTTTATCCCATTTGAGCTTGCCCTCTCTTGATTTCCAGGTCTACGTGACATATGACGAGTCCTCATTTTCTTTAGCAATTTCTCAAGGAACTGTTTGTTGTAGAACTTTTGTGGCTCAGGTAACTGGTACATTAGTCGTATGTTGTCTGTTGAGAAGGACCCCATGACCTCTTTCCTATGATTCTTGAATTTTCACCCTGTGATGTCTACCACGTTAATTACCCATTTGACCATGTCTGTGTATGGGATTATTTTTGGTCATGAAGCTATGCAATGCAGGAAAGAACTTTTCATTTCGAAATAGGAGGCATTAGATGACTCATGAGCATCTATCATGGAATTTTTTACCAGTGGCCTAGGCTGCTCCTCTTCTAACAAGTTGTACATGGCCTCCCACGTCGTAGTTCCTCCATCTCTATTGCACGTAGTATCAGAGAAAAGAGGGATCATTTCTGATTTCTCGGATGCAACTGCCTTTTCCTTCTTTCCCATTATTTCTAACAATGCTCCCTATGGATTTTCACTGAAATGGAGCAAAGTAGAGGCTATCGTATAAAAACAAGCAAGAACGATAATGGGAATGAATGATACAGATAACCTGAAAATGTGACAAGAAAGGAGTTTTAATCAAATGCAGATGAAAATAGATCATATCATGTTGAGCCGCTTTTTAACATAAATGCCATTAACCTATATTAAATAGCCACTAATGGTTCCTTATCGCTACCTTTATTACTCATTAATGTACTGCATCGCAAAAACGGGAAAGAAAACTCTTAAGGTGGCAGGCTTAAACTGTGAGAATGTCAATTTTGCGATTGCGATGCAATATCACAAATCGCATTATCAAACATTTGGTTGTGCACTTTCTTGAAGTTCATTAGGATTCTGCGAGATGCGAGATAAGAGGCACATCCTTTTTAATTTAGACCATAGTTTGTCTGATGGAGTAATTACCATATAAAACACTTTTCACTATGTGGAAGACTTACTTACAATTTATGACATTGGCTTCTATTGGGTACGAGCTTTGTCGCACTTCACAAGCTAGCACGGTTTAGTAATATTTAGACTTTTCAGTATTTTGATGCGATGTGATAAGTTTGACTTGTCCTATTAGCTCTACTATATAACATTGATTCTATGAACGTTGGAGGCACACTCGGTCCTCGGTCATGCTCGAAGGATGTCTATAAGGGTTACCCTCACCTTCTCCTTTACCTCGCTCACCCTCCCTTCATCTCCATTTCATGTGCTTTTTGATTAAAAACATATAAAAGTCCCCTGCTCTTAAGCCCCGAGTGCTTAAACCCATATCCACATAAACTTATGCCCATGACCGCGCACCTTCGCAAACTTCTCACCATTGCACCTTAGCCATTAATCTCCATTACCCCGAGCCAACAGTCCTCCATCACGCCTGACGAAAACCCACACAATCAAGTCCCCACTATCCAATCATCAATGCCACGATTGGACGGTGTTCGCTCTCCCCGCACCCGCAAACCGATGGGGTGATAACGTGCAATGGAAAGCGGTTTCATCCTTCCCCCGTCGCCACGTGTCACACTTTGAATGGAATCGCATGCCGTTGTCCTTTTACCGCCCTGCGTCTGAAAGCGGTGCGAACAAAACATCTTACTTCTTAGCCTCCCATTGCCGCCCAATAACTCTCGCGCATCTCCTCCTCTTGATAGCCATAGGATCTGTATGCCCGAAATCCAATGGTTCACAATCGCCCCGCTCCCATATCTCCCGATACCCTCCACCAAGCAATCTTAGCCATCCATTTTCTAGAACCTACAGCTAATCTTCCTCCTCCATCTAACCCATCTCTCCGCCATGCGGTACACGTCCGTGAACTATTCCGTGTACCCGAAGAATGAAGGTGACCAGTTTCTAGTACTGTTCGCAGTTTCTCCCCAACAACCATATTTAACCAATAGTATGGTCGAGGAGGAAAAGGATAGATCCCAAGTAGGTGAATGAATTTAACAGTTATGGGACTTCATCCCATACGACACTCCAGCCACCTGAGAGGATAGCAGAGCACCCGAGGAGATCAAATTCATCCATTGAAGCAAGCAAATGCCCTCAGAGACTTCATCAGGCAACTAAATGCGGTTGGTGGTCAATTATGACCCCTCCATACCTAGAATGGCCAAGTTCCTTTGTAACCAAACTCTATATATACCCACAAACAAGATGTAATCAGGGTTGATGGTTGATGTTTTTATGTAAGGTTCAACTTCTGGAAACTGTAACTACTTTGATACTTGTAGCATCTCGTCTTCATTTTCAACTAATACAAGCTTCTTTTGCTGTTAATTTCTCACTTTTCATGCTTCTTCTTTTCCAAGTTATGCTTGATATACTATATTCCTAAACTCTTGATGTTTAGCATTAAAGTAGTTGTCATCCTACCTCTGTGTTAAAGTCTTGCATGTATCAGTGAATGAGTTATTCAGGTTTCTGTTCCCTAGTGCCAGAGAGTTGTCATCCCGTCTATGCATTAGGGAATTAGGTTTGCAGACTTCTTTACTGGTTGCAGCCAACCATCACATGGTCATGTGCATCTGCTAGTGTGGTCAGTATTCTCCATATTCACCCAATCCTTAAACTGTGAGTAATTGGTGGTCTAAAGCCTTGTAGTCTGGGGGTGTTCACACATGTCTAGAGTCAAGCAAATTAGGAGTGCTTATCTAGCTTGAACAAGCATCATACTTTCCATTCATCCATTTGCAACAATAAGTTGAATTTGTAATGTTCCCAAGCATCTCCGAAATACAACCTAGGAGAGTTTCTTGGGGTGATAACATTAATTGGCGCTGTTTCCAGGGAGAGGAGATTGAAGCTCAGCTTCCCTAGGAAAATGGCATAGTTCCAACTTTGATGATAGACAAAGCCTAGACACATTTCTAGTTGTAATCATCTATGTGGCGACTCTACTGGAGGATCAACCTAGTGGCGACTCCACATTACAGTTCTGGCTCAGTTTGTGAGGCATACTCAGAGAAATCCTCAGAAATCACCAGCTAACCCAGTGCGTGACCCTAAGAAGATTGTCAAGTAGAGGAAAACATCACAGAGAGGAGCATCAGGATCAGGTAAGCCTAAAAAACCTTATGTGTCTCTGCAAGAGGGGCCTATAACTGAGAATATAGAATTTAGAGATATAGAGCCTAGCATTGTTAGTGAAGAAATACCCTCAAAGATTCATAAAGCCCCTTGTTCATTTAGTTCCTCTTTGGATCTTAGTCCAAAGAAAGCCTCCCATACAGTCCATCATATTCCTTTGTCGTTGTCATCTATTTCAATGCTTTCTACCACCCAATCTGCCAGTATCCTTTCACCTACCCCAATCATGGCAGGGCAAAAAGTACCCACAAAGATGGAAAGAATCATAGCTGCTAGGTATGGACCCTTGGTCTTGCCTATCCCTTTGAATGCCATGCCTATAGGAGAGTATCAGAAATATATGCCCAAGCTCACTGGTACAGAGGGAGTAACAGTTGAAGAACACCTTGAATCTTTTTATAGTTATGCTAATAACCTAGATATTAGTGAGGATGATGTGTGGATGAGAGTTTTTGTCCAGAGCCTTGATGGAGAGGCTAGAAAGTGGTTCAGAGAACTGGCCCCTAGTTCTATAACAGACATTGAAGCATTAGATGATGTATTTTTTAAGCATTGGGGGATAAAAAAGACTTGATATATTACCATACTGAGTTTGGTAACCTGAAGAGGGAAAATGGGGAATCATTGCCTGATTTTAATAAAAGATTCAATCATATGTATAGTAAGATACTAGCCAAAGTAAAACCTAGCCCCACCTCTGCCAAACTCACCTATGCCAATGCTTTTGACTCTGATTTCTACCTGCTATTGAGAGAAAGAAGATGTGCCACTCTAGCTGAAATGCAAGATGCAGCGTTAGAGGTGGAATCAAATATAATGGCTATAGAAAAGCTCAAAATTCATGCTGATAGAAGAAGGCAGAGAGGTGAGGCTTCTTCTTCCTTTGCTTCATCTTCAGAACCTAAATTAGACAAGGTGACTAAGATGATAGAGTCATTGGTTGCTGAGATATCTAAGTTGAAGGTTGAGCAAAATTCTAGAAAGGGAAGGCTTCCAAACACATTTGCTCCAAGAAACCCAAACCCTTTCAGAAGAGCAAATGAATAGTTGCAAATCATTCAGAGAGGTAAAGAAGCTAATGGAGAATAGAAGGTTAAGGCACCTTTTCAAAACGTAGTCATGGAGGAGGAGCAGTTTGAAGAAGAGGATGAAATTCATTGCATGGAAGATAAAGGCAGTGCTACTTTTTTGACATTGGTTGCCTACGAAGAATCATTGCTGCAGGAGCAAACTAGTCAAAGGTGGGATAGAGAGGTTGTTCTGCAAACTGATGAGCAACAAAGATACAATCTAAGATCAAAAGCAAACAATGTCAAGGAGAATCCTACCCAAAAAGATGTTGTCCCAACAGAGCCACAGAATATCAGATAGAAAAGACCAGCAGCTGATTCAGTCATCCTCAAAGCACCAGCTCAAGAGGTAAGAGGTCTTGACAAGCCCCCTTCCCCTTTTAGCTTTGAATTAGAAGTCTAGAAATTAAAAATATTTGTGCCTCTGATAGAACTTGCAAAGAGTGAAGTTTTTAGAAAGCCTATTCTTGATGCTCTTGAGCTGAAAGCCATACAAGCCCCTACTGACTGTGTAAATTTGCAAGATGATAAGCCTGCAATTGTGCTTAGCCCAATGACTAAACATGTTGATGATAATTCTCCATCATTCTATGTCTCCTTGACCATTCATGACAAAATCCTCCACAATTTCCTGCTAGACACAGGGGCAAGCCACAATTTGATGCCCAAAGTTGTCATGGAAGAGTTAGGCCTTAATATCACTAGACCATATCATGATCTATTCTCCTTTGATTCAAGAAAGCTGAAATGTCTAGGATTGATCAAATATTTAGCTATTACCCTAACTCAGCTACCCATGAAGAGCATGGTGATGGACATTGTGGTAGCAGATGTCCCTCCTAAGTTTGGCATGTTGCTGTCCAGAGGGTGGATTAAGAGACTAGGTGGGACACTACAGAATGATTTATATTATGCCACTATCCCAGTCTTTGGGGGAGAGAGCAGGATATTTTACAGAGAAGCACAACTGGCCTACATCATTAGTGATGAGAAGAATCCTTCCAATCATCCTATCTACATTGTGGACACTGACTTTGGAGCATGTATTCTCCAAATTGAAGAATCCCAGAAGGCCTTATTGTAGCTAAAGAAACCAGTGAATCAGGCCAAGGGAGAGCAAGGAAGTCAGGTTTGGGAGATGTTCTTTGATGGAGCATGTTCTAGGGGGACCGCAGGAGCAGGGGTGGTGCTGGTACCTCCAAACAAGAAAGCACACATCTATCTTTTAAGATGGTTTTTCAAGTCACCAACAATATAGCAGAGTATGAGGCTCTGATATTGGGTCTTAACGTAGCAAAAGATAGAGGAATCAGAAACATAAAGGTGTTCGGAGATGTTGATCTTATCATTCAGCACGTGAACAAAACATTTCAAGAAAAGCACCCAAGGCTAAAAGCATATAGAGATGAGGTATGGAGACTTAAAGATTTTTTTGGTAATTTTTGTATCTCATATATCCCAGGGTAAAAAATCAGCTTTCCGATTCCCTTGCTGTGTTTGCTAGCATGTTTATCCCTCCCATGCCTCCCAAAATAGTTTATGAAGTCTAAATGAAGTACAGACCATCCTTGCCTGATAATGTCGAGCATTGGAAAGTTTTCAAGGATGATGATGAAGTGAATAGGTTCTTGCAAGTCATTAACGAATTCTCTAAAATGAAAATTGACCAAGAAAGTGAAGCCTTGGAAGAAAGTCCCCTATCTTAGGTTAGAAAAAAAATTGGTAATGATAGCATTGTCCAATTGTCCAGCAATAATATACCTAAGGGTTTAGTTCCTTTAGAAAAGTTGTTTAACTAGAATGATGTGCCTTATAAGGCTGCCCAAAAAGAAGACCAATCTACAGTCTGTAAGCATAATATAGGGAGTCTAGATCATCCAAGATATATACATCTGTCCACCCATTTAGTTGCTGCCCAAAGTTCTGAGTACTGTAATTTTATGAAGCAATTTGTTGATGCCTTTGCCTAGGAATATAGTGACCTAAAAACTTATGACAAAAAGATCATCCAACATAAAATAACTTTAGAGAAAGACACCATCCCTTCCCAAGAAGAAGCTGAGACCAATAAATCCTTTGCTCCTCCCTCTGATTGAAAAGGAAATCAAGAAGTTACTAGCTACCAAGATCATAGTCCCTCTTAGATATTCAAAATGGGTAGCCAATTTGATAGTGGTGACGAAGAAAAGTGGAGAAATCATGCTTTGCGTTGATTTCAGAAACTTAAACAAATGCTCTAAGAAAGACAATTACCCTCTGCCCAAGATGGAGCATTTGCTGCAGAAGGTCTCAGGGGCCAAAGTGATGTCTTTCCTGGATGGATTTTCAGGGCATAACAAGGTTGCTGTACATCCATATGACCAAGAGAAGACTACATTCACCACTCCATGGGGCACTTTTGTGTATTCCAAGATGCCTTTTGGGCTGATGAATGCTGGAGCCACCTTTCAGAGAGCTATAGATATATCATTTGTAGGAGAGAAGGATAAGTTTGTCCTTATCTACCTAGATGATATAACAGTGTAATCCAGCAGCCATCATGACCATTGAAGAAAGTGTTCCTCAAGTGCAAAAGGTTTGGGATTTTAGTCAATCCTAAAAAGTCACAATTTGCTTTAGAAGAAGGCAAGTTGTTAGGACATGTTGTTTCTGCTGCAGGTGTCCGGATTGACCTAGAAAGAGTAAGAGAAATATAGACCTTGTCTGTCCTAATATCAAAGAAGGATATCTAGTCCTTTCTGGGCAAATTAAATTTTGTGAGGAGGTTTATCCCAAATTTTGCAGAACTTGTAAAGCATATTACCTCCATGTTGAAAAAGGGGTCAGAGATCAAATGGACTAATGCAACAAGAAGATCCTTTGAGTCCATTAAGAAAGCTATTATGGAAGCTCCTACTTTAAGTAGTCCATATTACAGCAAGGAGTTCCATATACTTTCATTTGCCTCTAATGATACCCTTGCAACAGTTTTATTACAAGAAAATGAAGAAGGTTCAAAGCATCCAGTGGCATTTTTTAGCAAAACCTTAAGGGATGCTGAGCTGAGGTATGATATCATTGAGAAACAGGCATATGCTCTTATAAAATCTTTGAAAGCCTTCAGAATTTACATTCTGCATTCCAAGATAATTGCATATGTACCTTATGCTTCAATTAAAGATGTCCTAACGCAGCCTGATGCTGATGGAAGAATGGCTAAATGGATTGCAAATCTTATTGAATTTAACATAGAATTGAAGCCCACCAAGCTTGTCAAAGGTCAGGGCCTTGCCAGATTAATGGCTGAAGAAAACTGCAGAATGCTAAACATAAATCTCATAAGCACAATTCCAAAGAATGGTCAGATAGAAGAAAAAATAACTGAACCAAGGAAAAGTCAGTTATTGGCAGAAAATCTAGCGTCTTGTGATTGGTACTCTGCAACAACTCAATTATTATTGAAGCTGAAAGTTCCTCCAGGCCTTGGTTTAGGCCAAGCCAAAACTGTTAAGGTCAAAGTAGGTAGATACTGCATTCATGAAAACCTACTCTACTGGAGGGACCCCTTTGGAATTCTTCTGAGGTGTCTGGACAAAGAACAATCCATGGAGGTTATGCAACATTTTCATTGTTGCATATGTGGAGGGAATTAATATTGGAAAACTACAGCCCACAAAATCCTCAAAGCTGGGTACTATTGGCCCACCTTATTTTCTGATGTCTTTTCATTTGTTAAATCATGTGATAGGTGCCAAAGATTTGAAGGGAAGCAGCAATTGAAGTCCCTGCCCTTAAAACCCATACATGCTAATGGCCCTTTCTAGCAGTGGGGCTTGGATTTCATTGGAGAAATCAATCCACATTCCAGTGGCCAACATAGATGGATCTTAGTTGCCACTGATTATTTCACTAAATCGATTGAAGCAATCCCTACCAGAAAGGCTGATCACCATGTGGTCATGAGGTTCTTGACAGAGAATATCTTCACCAGATTTGGTTGTCCGCATAAAATAATCATAGATAATGCAACAGCCTTTAGGGAAAAAGAATTTGTGAATATGTGTGACTCAATGGGCATTAAGTTGGTTCATTCCACCTCATATTACCCTCAAGGAAATTGTATAGCAGAATCTTCTAACAAAAGCCTGATAAGGATAATCAAAAAGTTGTTGGAAGACAACAAAAAGAATTGGGATTCTAAACTCAAGTATGCACTGTGGGCTGACAGAGTAACCACCAAGAAATCCATAGGGGATTCTCCTTTCAAGCTAGTATATGGCACTGAAGCTATATTCCCAATTCAGTTAACCCTCCTTGCGGCAAAATTCTTACAAGAAGAACAAAATGAGGAAGAGAACATGGCAAAAAGGATCACTGAATTAGCAGAGGTACATCAGATCAAAGAACAGCTGGTTGAGAATTCTACAGCACATCAAAAGAGAATCAAGGAAGCATTTTATAGGAGGACAAAAACAAACAATTTTCAGGTTGGAGACTTGGTTCTTAAGTGGGATGCACTGAAAGAAAAGAAAGGTAACCATGGGAAGTTTGATGCTTTATGGATGGGGCCTTTTATCATTTCTCAGATCCAAGAGAACAATACTTTCATACTGTAAAGTATGGAAGGGGAGACAACTTTTAATGGCCTAGTTAATGGGAATTTTCTAAAAATTTATGTTCTTTAAGGTTTTCGAGCCTTAAGTTTGTAAATATGTTATTTTAATCAGTTTTAGTGTAGACTCAGCTAGATTCCATGCCCAATGGAACACTAGGAAATTTTTCTCATTTGGTTTTGACTGGCAAGGCATTGGTCTGCAAGTTCTTGAGACCTCACAGGAAGGATCTCATCCCCAGAAGGAGCCAATGTTAGCTCTGCTATATAAAATTGATTCTATGAATGTTGGAGGCACACTCAGTCCTCGGTCATGCTTGCAAGAGGCCTATAAAGGTTACCCTCACCTTCTCCTTTACCTTGCTCACCCTCCCTTCCTCTCCATTTTCCATGATTTTTGATTAAAAACATATAAAAGTCCCCTACTCTTAAGCCCCGAGCACTTAAAACCATATCCCCATAAACCCGTGCCCATGACCGTGCGCCTTCACAAACTTCTCACCACCGCACCTTAGCCATTGATCTCCATTACCCCAATCTAATGGTCCTCCATCACGCTTGAAGAAAACCCATGTGATTAAGTCCCCATCGTATAATCGTATCCGCCGCAATCGGATGGCGTTTGCTCTCCCTGCACCTACAAAATGATGGGGCGATAACGCGTGATGGAAAGCGGTTTCATCCTTCCCCCGCCGCCACGTGTCAAACTTTGAATGGAATCACATGCCACTGTCCTTTTACTGCCATGTGACCAAAACAGCTTATCACTTAGCCTCCCATTGCCGCCCGATAACTCCCGCGCGTCTCCTCTGCCCAATAGCCATAGGATCTGTATGCCCAAAATCCAACAGTTCACAATTGCCCCACTCCCACATCTCTCGATACCCTCCACCAAGCAATCTTAGCCATCCATTTTCTAGAACTTATGGCTAATCTTCCTCCTCCATTCAACCTGTCTATCCACCATGCAGTACATGTCCATGAACTGTTCCATGTACCAGAAGAACGAAGGTGACAAGTTTCCAGTACTACTTGCAGTTTCTCCCCACCAACCATATTTAACCAACAGTATGGCTGAGGAGGAAAAGGACAGAGCCCAAGTAGCTGAATGCATTTAACAGTTATGGGACTTCATCCCATACAACACTCTAGCCACCTAAGAGGACAACAGAGCACCCGAGGAGATCAAATTCATCCACTGAAGCAAGCAAATGCCCTCAGAGACTTCATCAGGAAACTAAATGCGGTTGGTGGTCAATTATGACCCCTCCACACCTAGAATGGCCAAGTGCCTTTGTAACCAAACTCTATATATACCCACAAATAAGATGTAATCAGGGTTGATGGCTGATGTTTTCATGTAAGGTTCGAATTCTGGAGACTGTAACTACTTTGATACTTATAGTGTCTCGTCTTCATTTTCAGCTAATAAAAGCTTCTTTTGTTGTTAATTTCTCACTTTTCATGCTTCTTCTTTTCCAAGCTATGCTTGATATGCTGTATTCCTAAAGTCTTGATGTTTAGCATTAGAGTAGCTGTCATCCTACCTCTGTGTTAAAGTCTTGCATGTATCAATGAATGAGTTATTTAGGTCTCTGTTCCCTAGTGCCAGAGAGTTGTCATCCTATCTGTGCATTAGGGAATTAGATTTGTAGACTTCTTTACTAGTTGCAGATGACCGTCACATGGTCATGTGCATCTGCTGGTGTGGTCAATATTCTCCATATTCACCCAATCCTTAAACTGTGAGTAATTGGTGGTCTAAAGCCTGGTAGTCTAGGGGTGTTCACGCATGTTTGGAGTCAAGAAAAGTAGGAGTGGTTATCTGGCTTGAACAAGCATCATTCCTTCCATTCATCCATTTGCAACAATAAGTTGAATTTGTAATGTTCTCGATCATCTCTGAACTATAACCTAGGAGAGTTTCTTGGGGTGATAACATGTCCTATCGAAATATCACATCTCACATGTTTAAACATGCTTTGCGGGTTTTCATCCTTTGTGAGCACTGATATGCGATTATGATAAGAGTTTTATTTTATGTGAAATTCCTTAGGTCTTAGCTTTTGAATAAAAATTCTAATGATATCTAAGTTAAGTGCGGTGATCCTTTTGATTGCAATTCGCAGGTTTTTTTCATTAATAAGGCTTTTAACACACTTGGTCTAGCAGTATGCGAAAAGGTGAGAATCGCTAGTTTTAGAGGGTTTTGATTCGATATCCTGATTTATTCCTAAAAGTTCAAAGGACAGCGCCTAAGTGCTAAATTTTTCTTGGAGAGTTTTCTATAAAGGGTCCCCATTCATTATCTGATAAATTAACCATTAGACTAATAAAGGGGGGGTTGTTGAGTAGCACAATAGGTCGTAACTCTCTCTATTTACTAATAGAAAAAACATCGTGCTTTCGTATACTTTTGTTATGCTTATGCTCTTGTATTTCAGTGCCACGCTAACTCATTAAAATGAAATATTGGATTATGATATTGTTGGACATTGGATAAATCAATGCTCTCTGTGTGATTCACGACATGGACTAACTGTCTCTCGTGGATCCTTGTCTCTAGCGATGCAATCATTGACTAACACCTATAGATTTTGGTCTAACGACAATCATGATTCCCAAAAAGTGGTATCAGAGTGTAGATCATGAGTTTGATACACACACAAATTGCGTTGTGTGGGAGATTGTTGGACACTAGATAAACCAATGCTCTTTGTGTGTTTTGCGAAATGGACTAACTACCTCTCATGGATCCTTATCTTTGGCAATGCAATCATTGACTAACACCTGGTCTAATGGAAATCATGACTCCCAATAGATATGTGGATATTGTAGTTCCTTGGATTGTTTTAGTCATTTTTTCAGGTTCCATTTATAATGTGTGGAGCTAGTATTGGTACTTACAAGCAAAGAGAAGAGGATGACTTGCTACGAATTCCAGGCAGTTCTCTTTTCCATACTCCAATCTCTCTAAGGAAAAAACAGATCTTTTTATCATTTATTTCTATATATTATACCACTAGATCAAGGGAGTTCAATTTTATCTGCAAAAGTGAATTTTCCATATAATAAATTGGTGACTCCATTGGGGAACGATATTTCCCTCAGTGGTTTCCTTGACCTTAGCATCTTTTCACTTCTCAAAGAGACCTTAACTAACTTATTGAGACAATGATTGACATTAGGAAAACAAATTTTCGAGCTTGGTAGAATTTCTTGTGTCATATTTTGACCAAATTGGCCCCAACACACACCTTTTTATGTGATAGAGCACTGTAATGCAATCTCTCTTCTTTGTACCTACATTGATGCACTCTAGGGCCCATACTGCACCTGCACTAATCCTATAGAATGAAAAATAATTGAATTTCTTTGCCTTTCTCTTTGTTTTTCTTTGGCCGATAAAAGTTTCTCGAGTCTTTGAGTTTTTTCTATGTCTTTGAAAATCCATCATAGTGTTTGCATTTGATATTATTAGCCTTTGATGAGAGTTTGTTTAATTTTTTTTCTTTCTTCTTATCATTAAGGTTGTAAACACTTGAACTTGATTATTGGTTTTATAATAAAAAAATACACATTACAGTTGCAGTTTGTGTGAGTTCTTTTGGTCAATAATCTAGCTTCATTTTCATTTTCATTGCATTTGAAATTGAAAAGGAAAAGGAAATAAATTTCTCAGTTTCTTAACAATTTTTGAGTGGCTAAATTGTGCATGAGTGTTAATAACCTTTGAATGTCATCTCTTTTGATCTATTAATGAAATCTTGGATTACATTTGATTTCATTAGTAATTTCCTTTACTTACAGTTGAATGGTTCTTTTATTGCATGAGTGAAAGAAGGTATTGTTATTCATAAGTAGTCTTGTTATATTGTTCTTCTACTGATTTAGAATCATATTGTGTTTTTTTTGAAGAATTCTCTTGCATATATTACATTTCCATAGTTAGAATTCTCATTTTCACAACAAGAAAGGAAATTGTGCATAGATCACATTCGAACAGTTTTGAGGGGAATTATGCATACATTACATTGCATGGTTTAACATATTTTATGGCTTTGAATTGAATTGGAATAGTGAAATTGAAAGATCTAGTTAGGAATCTCTTTTCTTGTTGCATCTTTGGTTGTTGGATCATTATTTGTTTCTTCCTTCTCATAGGTAGATCTTCATTCAAAGAAAATAGTTATTATTATCATGTTAGATTGCATTATAGGGATTTCAAGTGAACATGTTTTGTGAACCTTGAAATTCAAACATAATTGAAGATAAAATTCTAAAATTTATTCAATCAATCTAAGGAGCATTTGGAACATTAATGACACACATAGAGGTCTAGGCTAGAGACATGTTCTAATGTATTTAAATATAGGATATGTCATTAATTATATGCGTTACATTCTAGGTGTAGTCGGTATTCCATGTACATAAGTATATCATATCATTCTCCACATACCCTTGGGTATATTGGATGCCTCTCCATGCATGAAAAGTATATCATAATACTTCTTATTGTATAGGACACATTATACTACACTTCCACGTACCTCCAAGTATATTTTGAAAGTCCCCTATAAGTTTCTATCCCACCATAGTTAATTGAGTCAGGATCCTTGTCCACTATGATACATCGAGCACAACATTCAGGGTGATTTTCTCCACATATTAGAAATGGTATTCCACATTTCACAGTGACTTGGTAAACCTTATCTGTCTCGTTACCCATTTTGTTTTATTTTTGTCTTTAATTTCTAAAATCAATTAATTGACCACAAAACAACATCCTTATCATGGAACAACTCCTTAGTAGGTCTTAGGCTAAGACTAATGGACATAGTTCTTGACACCAAAAGTTATGGAAATCCCTTTGATGGGAATCCCAGTCCTTTTCATTCTTTTAGAAATATTGGTGCTCCTTATATGGAAACTTTGTCCCTTCCCAGATTTACCATTGGTTTACTTGTTTTGTTGTTTTCAATGCCCTTGGTTCCAAATGTCTCGATTTCTCCCCAAGTAGGTTCTTCGTTTGAACAACCAAGTCCTCCACCTAAAGAACATCAACCTTGATTTGATCCTCCCATTAACCCTTTTCCTTCTTCGCCTATTTGGTCTTCTTCCTCTTCTTCCCCTTCATCTATGAAAGCCTCAAAGTTATCAACTAGGTGGATAATAAGAAGAAGAAAAGGAAGATTAAGAAGAAGAAAAATAAGAGAAAAGGAAACCAAGCATTCATTGCTACCGATGCAACTAATTTCAAGACCCTCTTCAATAAAGCCATTAAAGTGAAATTCCCTTACAAGATTTGTAAGAGTAACCACCTTCTTAGAGATTTATCTAGTGTTCCACAAGTATTAGAGGTGTGGTCCACAAACTCTTATCATCACCACTCATCATCAAATTCTGGAGATCATGCTAATGATAAACCATCAACTAGTGATAGTAAGGTCTATAGGAAGAAGGGGAAAGTCAAGTTTCCTTCTAAGTTATGTGAAGGGAATCATCCTATGCACCTTTTTCATTATATGGATGAAGCCTTAAAAGTGTTGGAAAACCTTACAACTTCTGAGCCTTGATTTCCAGTTGGTTATCAAATCTTTCTCCCAATTCTCCACCAATTGATGAAGTGATTGATCAAAATCCATTTTCAATCAATCCTAGATCTTTTGAACATGGCTCCTATGAGTCAATGTCCAACAATTATCCAAACTTAAATAAGAATGTAACAACTTACAGATATATTCATAAACATAGAGATGCGCAAAAAAACACTTAATTTCATTAATGGAAAAATATGGAACTATGCTTACAAATAGAATGGAAATAAGATAGCTCGAGAGATGGTAGCTTATCTCTGAGGAGAGATGTGGGGGCTACATGCCTCTGAATTGTGTTACAATGAGGCTTAAAGGCCTATTTATTATTGAGAAACAATGGAAAAGCATAACCATCTAAAAAACTAACCGTAGGAGATAAAGCACCAAAACTGTGGGCCCCATTTGGGTAAATTGGTACATCAACTTCTTGAGATCATAACTTAGACATATGATCTTCATTTGGCTATCGTAATATCTCATTTCAAAGATATTGAAAATAAGGCCAAAAAAATGAGTTATTTGGTTTGGATTTTTTCGATATCTCCATTTTCCCTAAAAACACCGTTTAGGGCCTCAAAACCACTCTGAAAGTTCAGGACTTGAATAACTGCCAAAAATAGTAAAATACATGCTATAATTAAGGAAACCAAAAAACTGAAAGAGACAGTGTTGGGGGCCTAAGTGGAAAAGGAAGGTGGCCACCAATATCCACCTAGAACATTCCTCCCCCCTTAGGAAGAAATGGTGCCCATTGCATTGAGTGCCTCCGTGAGATAAGAAAATTTCTGCTAAACTTTGTCCCTGGTGAGCCACTTGCCTTAGTGAAGGAATTGGCTAGCTTTGACAACCCGATATAGTTGGATCTTTTAAGGGTGAGTGCTCTTGATCCACGTGTCCATGATTTGATCAGTGGTGACCTGTTCCATGCAGCCTGGGTTTAGCTCTATTCGTGTGAGCTGTTTTCTAATGTCAGATGTGTCCAACAATGGTGGGAAGTATGGCCAAAGGTGATCTAAATTGAACACTAAGTGTAGACTAAGGAATGGTGGGATGTTGAGCTTGAAAGCATTATCACTGACGGCCTTGGTGATGGTGTATGGCTCATATCGGAGTAGGTGAAGCTTGTGGTGGGGCCCAGCAAGGCACTCTTTTTGTAAATGAAGCCAAACTTTGTCGCACACCTAGAACTTGTGTGGCACTCGATGTTGATCATGGTGTTGCTTGTACTTCACATTGGATTTCTCCAATATATCATGGACCTATTGGAGGATGTGTTGAATTCCCTCAATGAAGTTGTTAGCCCTTTCAGCTTTGGACTGCATGTGAGCTGAATCTACCTGACTGGTTGTAAATGGTATGGCCACATCAATGGGGCATAAGGGTTGACATCCCTACCCTACCTGAATGTTGTTTTGGCCTGTTGAGATGTGGAGAGATCTGTTGTAGCTATGGTGGACATAGTGGAGACTTTCATCCCATGTGCGTGGATACTTTGAGTTGTACATGTGTAGAATGTGTACGATCATTCTGTTGACAACCTCTGTTTGGCCATCAGTTTGGGGATTGAAAGTCATGGACATAGTGAGTTTTGTATCCAGCATTGACCAGAGACTTAACCAAAATGCACTCAAAAATCTATTATCTTGATCTGAGATAATGGATTGTGGGATCCCAAAGTGTACCCACATTCACTCATAGATACTCTTCTTGCAGGCCGCCATGATGGCCATCTTAGAGAATCTGTCGAGGACCATGAAAAAGCAATCATTGTCGAGCTTAGTAGAAGGAAGGCTCGGCATATAATCTATGGAGACAGATTCCCAAGGCTGACTAGGAGTAGGTAGAGGAGTATAAACATAGTTACCGATCAAACGGGAACTATTGCCTCAAAACAAGTACTCTAGCCCAAACCCCCCCCAAAAAACATGAAAAAACAACCCAAAAATGAAAATTGTGTATCTAGAACGATGTTTTTTTTTAGCGTAAATTTTCAACATTTTTTTTTAAATGGAAGTAAAAACCTTTTTCTTTGCAAAATGGATGAAAAAACACCCTTAAAAAATAAGTGTTGATTCTGGAATAACAAAAAAAAAATTGAGTTACAATTTTGACATTTTTTAGCAATGAAATTAAAGATAAAATATCTAGACTCTAAAAAACTATAAAATTCCAACAATTCTCGGACATGATGTCAAAGATAAATTATCATATCTCAAATCATGATAATTCCAACAATTTTCATCCATGTTGTTAAAAATCAAATATCTTGACTCTAAAAAACCCTAAAATTGTAATTGTTTTCAATCATAACATTAAAGATAAAATATCATGACATAGAAAAACATTAAAATCTTGATAATTTTTTAACCATGCAATTAAAACCAAAGATTATGATTACAAAAGAATCTCAAGTTTTCAAAATATTTCAAGCATGACATTATGGAAAAATTTTATGACAAAAAACTTTAAAAATGAACACCCAAGAATAATTTATTCTTTAAATGCTAAATATATAGCAATTTTAAAATCATAGCCAAAGACAACTTGATACATTGCAACAAAAATTTAAAAATCAACCATCAAATTGACACACGGTGTATATGAACTCGACCCGTTGTAATGAAAACTTAAAGACCAACCTTAAAATTGATATATTTTGGGGGTAGACTCGATTCATTATAACGAAAATTTTAAAATGACCTATCAAATTGCCCATAATGGGATTAGGTTGCTAGACGAGCATCGGCACAAACCATTTAGAAAAAAAAATAAAAAT